>KL289792.1:62361-82968 GCA_000699545.1 Podiceps cristatus
ATGGGGGTTTTTGTATTGTTAGACTTTACTGACACCAAGCAATTTTCTGTTAATACTATAGTAGTGAAAATAATATTAGACCCAGTGTTTAAAATTTCATGCCTGTTTCCATTTCCATAATCAGCAGGTTTGTTGTTGACTTTGCAAACACCAAGCAGATTTTCATCATTATCATTCTAATTAAGTGACTTTTTTGAAGAGAATGTCTTGATTATTATTACTTTTTTTTTTTTTTTTTTTACTTCATCAGAAATTGAGAATCAGGGAAGTTCTAAGAGTGTTTCAAAATAACAACATTTATCAGTCATGTAAATGTGCACCTAGAACAAAATGTGAAACACTCTGCAGCAGTGCTCACAAACAGGATTATCATGAGTAAAGAAAATTGTCTTGTTTTGAGGGATATAAGCTGAGACCCAAGTGAAAAACTTTATGCAGTTCTCAAACTATTATTTCCTGATCTTGCTTCTCTTCAGCAGTTAAGGATAGAGCGTAATAATTTTTAAGTTTTCAAATACTGCTTCTGTAATGAAACGACATTCTAATGTTAAACTGTTTTTATAAATTAATTCCTGCATGTGGAACACACTTTGTAATGAAGGAGATTGTGGTAATATTATTGGTATGAAACAGATTTCCCTCCCCCCCCCCCCCCCCGTACTTTTAGAGTTCAGGTCTCTGAATGTGTCCATATGAAACAAATCATAAAATACATCCACTACATAACACTTTTATATCTGAAGCTATTTTTGTGCAATTTGAGCTTGGGTTTACAAATATGCAAAATTAAATTTCGGATGCAACAGTGTAAACACCTATGAGTAGTAAATTAATGCTTCTTGAGAGACATTATCTAAACTCTGTAAGGTTTATAACAGGTAGACATGATTCAATATAATTTTCCTCTGCTCCCCTCTTTTCAAAATATGGTTGAATAATACTTATATGTAGAGTTCATCATAGTTCATAGTAACAATATCAAACAACATGTGTTTGAAACCCTAATACCCTTTAGATACAGATATTCAAGAAGAGATTTTAATACACCCTGAAGTCAGGACATACACAGTGCTGTACACATGCAGTTCCATTTCAAACCAAGTAATACAAATATTAAGCCTTTCCATCTTGAAGTTGATTCTTACCTGCACATTTATCTTCTATCAAGCAAATACCGTCTTACTTTTTTGTTTGAAGACTTAGGAAGACAGACTGTGTGCTGAAAGTCAAGCAGCTTAAAATGGCTTGTTTCATGTTGAAGCAGGTTTCTGCAGCCGAAGAGGAAGTTTACCAACACTTGCTGCAGGAAGTGTCAAGAGTAAGAAGATTACTAAGAGCTTTATCTCACAGTTTGCATGCTTTATGGGCAAACTTTTCAGCTCTTTTTATGAAATTCAAATACTGTATGTTTGTGGCTTTTGTCCAGTGTGTGCCTATTATGTAGAAATTCATTAAAGCTTGTTTGCTTATCTCTGTTGAAAATAGTTATAGTTAGTTCTGTGTGAGTCAAAAATTATGCAAGTTTGGATTGGATTTGGATCTTCCTGATTTAATTTCACTGGTGGTTTTGGTGTGCCGTCATGATTATTAGTGGAAAAACAACCTCAGTTCATTACTGTGAGTCATAGAAAGCTACCTGATCACAGGACGCTGGCTTGCTTACGCATCCGCATTTGTGTCGTTGCATTAAAAGGCAGATAACTACAGATTTCATCCTTCTTCTGCCCCCTACTCTCCATATTACTCTGTCTGGGCAAATTTGGTACCTGCTGCCATCATTAATGAGAGGCTTTGCTCTCTGAGCAGCTGCTTCCCCGCTGTCTGTCTTTGTCCATGCCATTTAGTGTAACCCAAACTACTTTCTTTTGTCTCCTTGAGCATTTTTGCCTAGAAAGGCAAAAAGAAACCCACACAAATATGTCTTCGCTGCATTTTGCAAGTGTATTCTGCCAGTTCCAAGTAGCTACTGCCAGGTCCTTCTGCAGCTTCTTCATCTCCTCCTGCTTTTGCTATTTTTTTGCCTATTTTCTGATTGCGCTATAGTTCTTTTTCAGACTCTCCCTACTCCTGCAGGAAACACAAATTTTGATCCGATACTAACATTTTAAGTTAGTTTCTCATCTGATTCCTTCATCTCATCCCCATTCTCTTCAACCCTCGTGGTCTCCACCTGTGTTTTGTCACATTTCCCACCTCATTGACAGCTCTTTTTCCTTCCTGTTTTTCCTTCTGTCCGTCCTTCCTTCCTTCCTTCCTTCCGTCCATCTGTCCTTCCTTCCTTCCACTGATAATATTGAGATTCTTTCCTTGTTTTGCCTCCTAGTTTACCCCTTTAGTCTGCTGCCTACTAACAACGTACCATGTTCCTGTAGGCAGGCTGGTTAACTCTTACAGATTCATTTTCCTGTTTTACTTCTGTTACCTTTCTAGCTGGGAGCAGTTTTACACCAGGTTAGATTCTCATGTTTTCTATCTCAGATTCTTTTTTTAGTGCTTGCACAGCCTCCATTGTTGCCTCATGTGCTCACGGTCATTTTGGGGAAGGAGAAGGTAACTGCAATGCAGCATCCCCCAACCCTGCCCTTTAGCTCTCTTTCTGTCACCAACGTGAGATGTTCTCAGTTCATCTCCTCTCAAGTACCAGGTTGTCATGACCGATCTGTTAAAATTTGCCCTTATTCTTCTCCTGGCCTTTCTCCTCATGTTTTAGAAATGCCTGACACAATCCCCTGTCCTCCCATTCTACTTGTGTGTTCTGTTGTGCCTCCTTCCTTTGAGTTTAAGGTCTGAATATGTGGTTTATTGCAGATTCATTGGAATTTGTCCTGTAGTTGCGTTGGGTTTTTTCATGCCTAATGAACTTATTTTCTCATGTCTCCCACTTCTAGGCTAAGCTTGCAAACTCCTTCCAACTTCCTTGAGTGCCATCTTCTCATTGCTTTTCTGTTGCTTCTTTACCTGCCCTTTCAGATAAGTTTATGGGTGATGTAATGGAAGGTGGTTTGAGGATTCAGTCTTACGTCCCGATTCTTTTAAACTCATACAACCATCTCTTGTGTTAAAAATGTTTACTATAGATGCACAGGATGTTTAGAGCTTTGTCACTATGAAGTTTTAACACATGTAACCATGGTGCAACAGATCTTTAACCCTAAGTACATTGTAAAAAAACTACTTGTGTTTACTGAAAATAACAAAGCTCTGCTGTAGTGAGACCAGATACAGACATCTCCCTAGAAATATGGGAAAAATCAGATCTCCATGAGCATAAAGAAACTAAAATTTGTGCTGGTTCTTGAATTTTTTTTTTTTTTTTTTTGGAATATTTTAATTGGTTGTATTAGAAGAAAGTGGAGTGTGTTTTCATATGGATGTTTCTGTGATGCAAGAAATCACAGCTAGTCATCAGAGAAGAGCTTTCCTGACTTTCAGCAAATGTTAAAAGAATATAATACTCCAAAATGCCTTGTGTAGTATTTTTGTAATATTTTGACTTAGAGAAATAGTATCACTTGTTTTTAAAAACTGATATTGCTAGTTTATTAACAAACCAAAACAGTTCTCATATTCTAACATATAATACAAACTTCATATATTCTTACACAAAGTCAAAACACAATAAATACAATTCAAATCTCGATCTGATTCAACGGCAATTAAGCTGGTTTAAGTAGTTCTTGATGGAAAAACCTGAAAGAGCATTTTGAGAGACTAGTCCCTAATTCAGTAATTGCATCAAAGTTGTGATAAATTATTGTTCTCTTAAAATAACAACCTGGACAGGCTTGCGTAGCACCTAATGGTATGGTATACTTATTAGACTTTACTTTTTTTCCCTGCCCTAATGACCTTTGAGAATAGGCAAACTTCTGTCCTTTTGTTTTAGCCCGTTCAGCTCCTGACACCATGATTTCTCGTCAAAGGAGTAAAACCGGTCTTGACACTATTTATAAAAAGCTATTTAACACAATCTTATTCCCTTCTAGATCTACAAGTTGCTACAGTGTTCCCACTATCATCAAAGGAAAAACCCTAACATCTGAATTTAGCTTTCGTGCGTAAAAATTCATGTTGTTACTTGAAAGCTAAGTTTTTGCCTCATATTAATGATGTAAAAAAGGCAAAACATGACTTTTTACCTGATAATTAATTAAATCTCAACTACAAAATTGGTTAAAATGGGTATGTGTGACTTGGATAGGTCTTTGTTTTCCTGTTCATTATCTCTTTCTTTAGTGAGTTTCTCAGTAGTTTCATCTTTGGTTTTCCTTTGGATCCCAGCATCACTCTCTGATATTAAGTCTTGCATTATCAAGTCAGTTCCAGTTGTCTCCTTAGGCATCCTCTGCCATGTTCCTGCTGCAGTTGGCCATAAACTGTTAGTAGCCAGAATATCGGCATTGCTCCTGGGCCTACGTTTTCCTTGCTTAGTTTTTTTGAGATATGACATCTTGTTTGCTATTATGACTGTCGACAGAAATAAGAAGGTGCAGATAAGCACAAGTACTGCTATTATAATGAAGCAAATCAGTATAAGAGACTTATTGTCTTCACATGTTTCTTTTGTCGTTTTACTCTTGGGTTTGCTGATATTCCTAGGTCCTCCAGTGGCAGAAACAACACTTGTGGCAGAAACAACACTTCTGGCAGGGGAAGAGGTTGAATTTTGGGCCGTTTTTGAAGATAAGGATTGCAGGGTACTTGTCTGCATTTCAAAAGTAGTTGTTTTGCCGTTGAAATTGATGCTTAGAGAAGAATTTTTATTGGCTTCTCTAGTGTTCTGGCTTCCGTTTGAGTTTTGGCTGATAGGATTCCAGGTTTCATACATAATCTTAGGATAATCGGTATGGTTTGCACTTGTTTGCAAACACAAAAAGATTATCATGACAGGGAACGTGAAGTGTGGTTTACTGTATTTCTTTGTCTTCATCTTCCTATTTAGTAACCTGCAAAAATACAAATCATGGTATTAGTTTAGCAAATGCTAGTTCTTAGATGTTTGAATTAGACTTCTCGGGGAATAGCAGGTAGCAGCCTTTTGATGAATATGTAACTTGACCTCCTTTTTAGTGGATGTAGGAGGATGAGTTCAAGTACGTGGTATTCTGAACAAATAGGTTGTCTCAAACTTCTGACAGTTTGAGGTTTATAGAAAATATGTGAAGATTAAAAAAGAACATGGAGCAAAGAGAAAGGAAAGTGTTTCCTGCTAACTACTCAGTGATGTAGAGGCAGGCTTTGTGGTAGTTCCTTCTCTTTAAAGCTGGCCATATTACAACTTTAAGTTCATCGCTTCTGCTTTTACACTGTGAAAGGAGAAACCCATGTAAAATTTAGATCACTGCTGCTTACTTTCCTGTATCCCCCTGAATGTGGGTAATGTAACCGTGCTCGTAAAGATGGTCAAGTGAAAAGCTTTAATCTAAAATGTTCCTGTAAGTGACAGTAGTAACTTATTTTAATTGTTTATATCTTTTAGTACAGCTGTCTGGAGTATTTCATAAATGCCTAGGAAAATCTTTCTTCTCTAATTTTTCTGCTTTATTGTGCAAAAGGCTATTTATCATAAATGTACTTCTCGAATTTTTCTCACAAACTTGCTACAGATTGTGACATTTTCTTTAAAATGCCTGAGATAAATAATTATGCAAATGATACTACCATTAGTTTGTTTCACATTTGTGTAGTATTCAAATTTGTACTTGTTGAATTTGTATGGAGGGCAGAAAACTGATCTTCAGGTTGGTCTTAACAGTAAGATGATAACTTCAAAATAATAGTGAGAAATCAGACAAGCAATGAACCACTTTACTGCTGCTGCTTCATCTGCTTTGCACGTGTGAGACACGTTCAGACCTTAAGGCTTATTATCCCATCCAGTGTCTCTCTTTCACCTGTCTCTGTTAACAGAATGTTTCCTTTGAGTGTTACATAGAATCACAGAATCATAGAATGTTACAGACCACATTTAATTCAAATATAAATACTATAGAGAATGACCAACAGTAACAGTGCTATTTTTATAAATGCAGTTCTTGAAGCTCTTACTTTAAAGGTAACAAAGCATATCTGTATGCTTGTAAGATTAGGTAGTTTTAAAATACTCCATACAATGTCTACTTTTATCATAGTCAAAAGTTAGCATGCCTACCAAAGAACTTAATATATTCACTCCCAAAAAACAAAGGGGTGAACTTGCCTATCTTGCAAAGTCAAAATGGTAGTCCTTCGTATTGCTGAAGTCCTTGAGGAGAATGAAAGAAGTGATATGCCTGGTATGTAACCAGGGAACAAACTATGGGCACCCCTCCTTACATGACAAATGAGCAGCAAAAAATACATTTATCTTTTATGTTGTAGTTCACACATAACATAGAAATAGACTCCATTCAGAGATGAATCCTTATTGTTAGGTTTGAACTAGAAACCATCTTAGTGCTCAACTACAGCTCAGGTAGAAATTTTATCTTTATATCACAGGATAGTAGGGGTTGGAAGGGACCTCTGGAGATCATCTAGTCCAACCACCCTGCTAAAGCAGGTTCACCTACAGAAGGTTGCACAGGACTGCGTCCAGGTGGGTTTTGACTCTACAAAAACCAGCAAAAGCCCTTTTTTTTTGGAAACAAAACATTTCACATAAAGTTTCTGCATGGCATGCAGAACTGAGATGTACTCGCTGGTACAGTTATATTCCAACATTTAATGTTACTGTCTGAGAGTTGCAGCTCTCTGCCTGCTCCCTCCAAGAGTACAGTAAGTCCAGTGTTAGTTGTAGTGTTCTAGACCAGATGTGCTTTTCTTGAAAATAAACAATCTGGTGTTGTTAAGAGCGTCACTTAAAATCATGAGAGCAAAGGAACTGATCGTTAAAGAGCTACTTTTTTTCCTTTTAGTTCAAGCCTTTGTGCCTAGGTATTGATAGGGTCTTCTATCAGTACACAGTAAGGTCTGCAATGCATAGGAACAACAGAGCTATGTAGCGACTGTCACTGTTAATTCTTTGGAGTCTGATGATGAATACCCTTTAACATTACTAAAAATGCAGTTTTATCAGCTTTCTTAATTGAGTTGGAGATAATATTTTTTAAAGATTAGTATTTTTGAGTTACTTGAACTTCTTTAAAAACTTTTGCATACGATTTTCTACAAAATCTAAGAAACTTTGAAGTGGAACTTAGAACAGAAGGAAGATATGTACTTACCTTGCCAAGATGTAGTCAAAAGAAAATTGATGTTTCAGATATTTGGTCCTTTAAGAATAAAATTACTTTGTGTGTATTTGCTCTTAGGATGCAAATGACCATTCACATAAAGCATGTAGATTGAGACAATGCTGGTATTTTTTAAGCAAATCTGTAACTGAACTTATACGTCGTTTACTCTAAGCAGAGAACTAAAACCACAGAGATGACACACTTCCTTTTTGTAACAACTACACCATGACGCGTTAGGGGGAAAAACACCAACTTGCCTAAATTAGCTCTCAGAACAACAGGAAGTAACACGGGGGGGGGGGGGTATCTTTGGTAGACAGATAGTCTACGTTCATGAAATTTATCTCCTCAGTTATCCTACACTCCGGTGGTTTACCTCAAATGTTATCAAGAGCAGTGTCCCAGTACACTCAAAACTACATATGTGCTTACAGTATTTATTAGTTCTTTCCATAGCCTGTTGGTTTGCCTTAGAAGAGTTGAGTTAATGCTAGCTTGAGACAGTCATAGGTATTTGAAAGTACCTTAGATGTTCACGTGCTACTGTTGAGTTTGATTTTTAATTAGTTCTTCCTAGTAGAATTTTGTCTGCTGTGCTAACACCGGAGACTTGGTTTAGACAGATGTGCTGTCCAGTCTCATAAAATTTAGTGAAAGATACAATGAGAACAAAAGGTTCTTATTATTTATCTATTATCTGAATGTTTTTCTGAAAAGAGTTACTTTGTAGACAGATCCTCTGTACTGCTTGGAGGAGGACTGACCATTCTTAGAAACAATTCACCAAGCATTAAGAGTATGCTGCAGTGTATAGCAAATGAACTGAAAAAGTTGGTATGTGGATGCTTAATTAGTCTTAATTATGACTTCTGAAGTAAATGTATTTTTCCACATATAAAAATAGCTATAATTTGAATCTCTAGAGATGTGATAAAACTAGTTTGAGGGACTTATTTTTAAGGAAACTTTGATCTCCTTTCATGTAATCTAGTTTTGATTCAGTTGATGCACTATTGCTCTTCAGCATGGATTTTATTTTTCCTTTTAGTTAAATAAATCTCCTGTCTGTCTGAAGTTGTTTGGCTGTGGTAGGTTGTGTGGCATTTCAGAGTGAAGTTAAATCCCAAGTCAAGCTTCTTCATACTAGGACACCAAACTTGCTTGGAGTGCGTTGTGGTTTAACCCCAGCCGGTACCTAAGCACCACACAGCCGCTCGCTCACTCCTCCCTGGTGGGATGGAAGAGAATTGGAAGGGTAAAAGTGAGAAACCTCGTGGGTTGAGATAAAGACAATTTAATAGGTAAAGCAAAAGCCGCACACGCAAGCAAAGCAAGACAAGGAATTCCTTCACCACTTCCCGTGGCAGGCAGGTGCTCAGCCATCTCCAGGAAAGCAGGGCTCCATCACGTGTAACAGTTCCTTGGGAAGACAAACACCATCACTCTGAACGCCCTCCCCTTCCTCCTTCCTCCCCCACTTACCCGCTGAGCGTGATGTCGTACGGGATGGAATATCCCTTTGGGCAGCTGGGGTCACCGTCCCGGCTGTGTCCCCTCCCAGCTTCTTGTGCCCCCCAGCCTCCTCGCTGGCAGGGGGTGAGGGGCAGAAAAGGCCGTGACTGTGTCAGCAGTAACGAAACCATCCCTGTGTTGTCAACAGTTCCCAGCACAAATCCAAACCACAGCCCCCTGCCAGCTCCTGTGAAGAAAATCAACTCTATCCCAGCCCAGAGCATGAGCCATAACAGATGCCTTTAGGCTGTAGCTGCCAGTCCAGTGTCATTGCTTTGCATTGATGGTATTTTTAGAACTATGTGAAAGATCAGTCTGGTTTAATGTAGCAGTAGTATGTGTAATACACCACTCAAATGTTTGTAATGTAGATCTAAAAAGCAAACCCAACAATGTTTGTCTTGTTTTCTTACAGATTCAAGACTGGTCAGATCAATGGAGATTTACTGATATACCATGTACTGCTAACTCTGAAGCCATACTATGCAAAGCCATATGAAATCGTAGTGGACCTCACGCACGCTGGCCCCAGTAACCGCTTTAAAACAGACTTTCTTTCTAAATGGTTTGTAGTTTTTCCAGGCTTTGCTTATGAAAATGTCTCAGCAGTTTTTATTTATAACTGTAACTCTTGGGTCAGAGAATACACCAAATACCATGAAAGGCTCTTGACAGGTTTGAAAGGAAGCAAAAGGCTTATTTTCATAGACTCTCCAGGGAAGCTGGCAGAGCACATTGAACACGACCAGCAGAAACTCCCAGCAGCTACCTTGGCTTTGGAGGAGGACTTGAAAGTATTTCACAATGCTCTCAAACTGGCTCATAAAGACACCAAAGTTTCTATTAAAGTAAGTCCTAATGCAGTTCCTAGTGAATTGTTGTGTTTTTATAAGGATTTGAATATGATTTTACTGTCTCTTACTTCTCCTCTCCTCTCCTGAGGAGAAATCTTTAGGAAGCATAAAATTTCATACAGTTATCTTTATAAAATTAGAAGTGTCAGACTTTTGTCTCTTTGTATTGTTAACAATAGGTGCTGAAGCATTTTTCTTTTCTCTTTCTAAGGTTGGGTCAACAGCTGTGCAGGTGACGTCAGCAGAACGAACAAGAGTCCTGGGACAATCGGTGTTTTTAAATGATATATACTATGCCTCTGAAATTGAGGAAATATGTCTCGTTGATGAGAACCAGTTTACCTTGACCATTGCCAACCAAGGCACACCGCTCACCTTCATGCATCAGGAGTGTGAAGCCATCGTTAGGTCTATCATCCATATACGGACACGGTGGGAGCTGTCCCAACCAGACTCCATCCCACAGCATACTAAAATCCGTCCTAAGGATGTGCCTGGAACACTACTGAACATAGCGCTGCTCAACCTGGGAAGCTCAGACCCCAGTTTGCGGTACAGATCTTTTAGATTAATATCAACTTTGGTCAAAAATATGAATTCGTTCCAAGGTTTTCTTAGTGGTAGCAAATCTCTCTTGAACAAAACAATTTTTCTTTTCATCCCAACTCAATAAAATGGACTTTTAAATAGAAAGATTGCGGGTTTTATAGGTGAAGAAAGGCATACATCCTGTCAGGGTAACTGAACGGATATAGGAAGCTTATTTCTCTTTATAAGGAGAAATACTTCTGTTTTGCAATATGTGTTTATTAGGTACATTTGATTTTCATGGTGTTGAACTGCTTGTTGAATGACGTGGGAGCTGCTCTTAGAGCAGGCTCTTGGATCTTGTCAGGAAGGGCTACCTCAGACCGGGTGCTGGCTCGGTGGCAGCCTCAGCACCCTTGGCAGTCTCTCTCCCAGCAGCTCAGGTACACATGGAAATATTTAGAATTTCCTGGAACTTTCTGTGAAGTCCGGTACAAAGTTCTTCAACCATACTCTTTAACCCCTCATCAGAAACTGTTTAAAGCAAATGGAAGAGTAATTTCTTTCATTTCAATGATGTCTCTGAATCTTAACTGGTGCAGGGAAAAGGTTCAGGATGTAAATGTCATCTCTTATATAGCAGTATTGATTTGATTTTTAAAACGTCAGTACTACTGCTGTGGTGCCTTGCTGTAATGCATATATTTTAAAATGTACAAGAAAACTATTTCAAGTCACGTTGCTTGCTTTGTTACAGGTCTGCTGCCTATAATCTTCTATGTGCCTTAACCTGTACCTTTAATTTAAAGATTGAGGGCCAGTTACTGGAAACTTCAGGTCTGTGTATTCCTGCCAACAACACACTATTTATTGTATCTATTAGTAAGACTCTTGCAGCTAACGAACCACACCTTACCTTAGAGTTTTTGGAAGAGTGTATTTCTGGATTTAGCAAATCTAGTAAGTAACACTAGTATTCCTTAATGCTGACCATGAATTTGAAAATATTTAAGTTGGTAGCTGTCTAGCTTGTCAATTAAGCTTCCTCATGTTACTAAGTCACAATAAGTTTAAATTGCAAATGCTTCTTAGAGCTGTTTTAGCTGTTTTCGAGATTATCCATTTATATCTGTTTCTTAATAATCAAGTTGCATAATAATCTGAAGCCAGGCAGTTTCGCAAGCTGGAACAGCATCTTTTGGAGCAAAAATATTAATTTTCACATTTGGATGTGCCCTTTCCTTTCTCATGTAGGAGAGTTAAAAAAAAAAAAAAAAAAAAAAGGCAACTGCCCTTTAAACTAGAAATTAATGTTAAAACAAGTTTTGTTAGACCTCCCAATTGTTTAGGGGATTAAGTTCACTTAGAGAGGTCATGATAGAAATTACTTGTTTCATATCACTGCTGATAGTTTTGTACATGAAGTACTTTGGATATATCTAAATCAGGCTGTTATTAATTCCCCAGAAACAGAGAATATTGCAGAACAAAAATCAAAATTTGAGATCCACGCTATAGTGAAGATTTGAGCTCTAGCATATACATATGTAAAAGAATTAGAGTTCTTCAGTCATATCAAAATTAATCTTTTCAGGTTGATTGTATCTCTCAACTCTAAAACTGGTTCTGTTTTACTACTTTTGTCATCCTTTTTTTCTAGGCATAATACAGCTCTGACTTTCTGTTGGAAGCTGTTTAGAACACATTCTCAAGATTAAAAAGAATTTATCTTAAGTAGTTCCACCTAATACTGAATGGACATATCTTTGTTATGTCTCTTAAGATATTGAAATGTCAGTATCTACTTGCCAGATTCCTACAGATGTTTCTTGGATGTTGTTGTTAGAGCATGTTTCTTTTTGAAGCTCGTCTGCTTGCCCAGTATTATTTGTTCAGCTCTGATAGTAATTATTTTAGACAATAAAACTGAAATTAAAAGTGCTCACAAATAGTTACTTATAGAGATCAATGCTGATTCTGTGTTACAAAATGAATTTTTATTTCAGGTATTGAACTGAAACATCTTTGTCTGGAGTATATGACTCCCTGGCTGTCCAATCTGGTCCGATTCTGTAAACACAATGATGATGCAAAGCGCCAGCGTGTCACTGCTATTCTTGATAAGCTTATAACAATGACAATAAATGAAAAACAGATGTATCCTTCCATTCAGGCTAAGATATGGGGAAGTCTTGGACAGGTACAGATTCTGCATAATTTATTGCAATTTGTTTATAGGCAGATTATAGAGGTTTTAACCATTTAAATGTTAATGCAGAAGAATAAAATGGATGTGAACATGACCTAAGTAGCTGCATGGGGAGTAGTGCGCAAGTTCTTCTGAAGTTTCGACTCCATAAAATGCTTCATAAAGTCGTTAATGAAGTCTGGCTCCTAGAAATGTGTTCCTGACCCCCACTGAGAACTGAAAATTAAAAACCTTTGGTCTTAGTAATAATTATTTCCTCAACCCCCCTGAATGTATGGGTACTGAATGGAAAGAATGAGGTACTAGCAGTCAGAGGTGTGTTAGGCATGTGGCATCGAAAGAACTCTTTTTCTCTCTGCACTTTTAAAACAATCATGTTGATAACAATTAATAGAATATCATTCCTCCTGTTGATCATCAGCTTAACGCTTAGCCAAATGCTGTCCCCGCAAAGTAAAGAAAATGGAAAAAAAAAAAAAAAAGTGCTGTCATATATGTCATATATGCTGTTCAAGAAGGAGGTGTCTAGACAAACAAGACCAGCTTTACTTGCCGTCACCAGGACTGCTCACAAGTTCTGTATCAACTTCCTCATTGTCAGACTATTTTTTTTTTTTAAACTGTCATCCAAACTGATGCAGCCCAGCATCACAATGCTGCTCTTGGAGAATGTGAGACAACTGTCAAATGGATGCATGAGTGCATTTTTTTGGTTGGTCCAACTGGCCAAAAAAAAACCCCAAACCAAAAAACCCTGTGTATTTTGAAAGCTTAAATCACATTGAGAGCAATATGACTTAGTCCAGTATGAAAGTCTGTTAACAGGTAAATATGGAGAACACAAAATTAAAAGATTAAATATTGCAAAGCAGGCAGTGAAAATTTTATGCTTAGTTTACCCAGAATTGCAACCAATTTTCATAAAATAATGAGCGCTGAATTTGAAGCATCAGTGAAATAGCATTAATCTTAGCCTGTGTGTTACATTTGGAGTTCTCTGTGCTCTTGGACAGGTTTGATCCTCACCTGCATATATTAAATGTCTTTTTTTAAAAAAACCCAAAACAAAAGAACCCAGGGGAAAAAAACAAACAAACAAACAAACAAAAAAAAAAAACAACCAAGAACACACATGTGTACACAAAAAAAAAGTGGGAAAAAAAAAAACCAAAACCCAAACACATAAGAAACGACGTTATTTTACTGGTAGCCATATTTCACCATGGCTAGTGCTCTAATCAAAATCTTTGACAGATGAGATCTTCCATATTTTATTGGAAGTATGTTTTTCCTCCACTTCAAATCACGTTTCTTCTTATGTTCAGCATTTTATGAATACTTTAAAATGGAAAATAAAAATAATACAAACAAAATTATAGTTTTTCCACAGTTCTGAAGCCCTTTGATTTGGAGCAAAACCTGACAGAATTCAGCTTAACACTTCTAAAATTTACATCAGGCTTTTTTTCAAAAGGATAATAAATCACTAAAACTGATGCTTCAATTTATGGTAGTCATGCATCATCAACTAAAATAAATGAATGATTACTTATTTAAAAGGCCGTTTACTGTGGAAAAAATAAAGTTAATCTGACTGATAAAAAAGATATTTTTTTTTTGTCTTTCCCTCTAACAGATAACAGATCTCCTTGATGTAGTGCTGGACAGTTTCATCAAAACCAGTGCCACAGGGGGCTTAGGATCCATAAAAGCTGAGGTTATGGCGGACACAGCTGTAGCGCTTGCTTCTGGAAATGTGAAACTGGTTTCAAGCAAAGTGAGTTCCCTCTTTGCCTTAATTTCCTTTTATATAATAATTTCAACTTAATAATGTGTCTCTGAGATGCTTTCTGGTAACTCAATACGTGATAAAATAGGTTCCAAGTGAGAGTAATTCCAATGTTAAATTGCAGTGGTTTTTACTGAATTTCTGAGCTCTGCTCTCCGTTTGAGTAAAACAAAATGGTTGCTCTCTTTCAGGTGATTGGAAGGATGTGTAAGATTATTGACAAGACTTGTCTGTCTCCAACTCCTACTTTGGAACAGCACCTGATGTGGGATGACATTGCAATTCTGGCGCGTTACATGCTGATGCTCTCCTTTAACAACTCGCTGGACGTGGCGGCACATCTCCCCTACCTCTTTCACGTAGTTACTTTATTGGTGGCCACTGGTCCCCTTTCTCTTAGAGCTTCCACTCACGGTCTTGTCATCAACATCATTCATTCTCTTTGCACTTGTTCACAGCTTCACTTTAGTGGTAAGTTTTTCTCAGGTTGTCAGTTAAGCTGATTGCTCCTTTATTTAAGAAATATTTGAGTTATCTTTCTCTTTGTAAACTATTCTGTGAGTTTGAAAATACTGTGTTGTAATTCAGCTTGCATACAAATCAGAATGAGGATATGACCTACAACAGAGTACGAAATTAAAAAATTACTATCTGGTTTAGAGCAGATGCATAATGTAAATTTTTTGTATAACGTGTTTTAGAAAAAGAGAAGAAAGTACCAGTAAGTTCCTGTAATACAGAGAAAGGAGAAAGTACGTCTGTGCTAAAACTGGCTGATGTGCATCTTTTGAATGGTTGCGTAATATGGTAACAAAAATATCAATTACATAAGGGAATTGTGAAACTATACTGTTAAAACAGGTATTTTGCATACTGCTCTATTTTAGCAGTCCTAAAATAATTGGTATTAGCAAATACGTAGCTGTCACTTCTTACCACAGAAGTACGGGATAAAACCAGGCTAGATTTTGTGCAGACAAAAATTAAAGGTTTAATTTTGTCCTTTTTTTTTTTAGTGTCTGAAAGCTCATTTTAACATCTATATATATCGACAGTGTGTGACTACACACACACACATATGTATAAAGAAAAGCTTTGCTTTGATGCACAGAAAGTCAAGCCTTCCTGTTTAAACAATTAATTTGAAGTACACTGAAATGAAATGAAAGTTTGAAACTGTAAAAACATTCAGTGCTAGTAGCAGGGCCGTCATTTTCTTCTGATTCTAGTGGCTTTCTTCATTGTAGTGCCAGAGCCAAAAGCAGAATTTGATTGCGGTTTGAACTTAAACAGTGCTGTTGGTATTTCAGAGCAAGATCTCCCCACGTTTCCATTTTCTGAATCAATGTGAGGAGAAGTCTCACAGAACCACATCTTTAAACAAGTTTCTTCCTACCTGTTTTTAGAGTCCATCTTCCTGGTGACTGGCTTCAGCAGTCTGGAACAGACCGCAGTTCTGTGGCGTGCTCTGGGGGAAGTGGCAAAGGAGACAGTGTTGGAATTTGCAGTGTCATATAGGATCATTACTTTTGTATTCGTGGGAGGGTGAGACTAAGAGTGGTGAAAATATGGGTGGATTTCAGTGGTTTAAATGTAATATGTAAAATTTTTCAACAGAGGAGACCAAGCAAGTTTTAAGGCTGAGCTTGACTGAGTTCTCTCTGCCCAAATTTTATTTGCTGTTTGGAATCAGCAAAGTGAAATCAGCCGCAGTCATAGCATTCCGATCCAGCTATCGGGACAGGTCCTTTTCACCTGGTTCCTATGAACGGGAGACTTTTGCACTGACTTCGCTGGAAACTGTTACTGAAGCTTTGTTGGAGATCATGGAGGTACGTGGTTCAAAACAGGGGAAATGATGCGTAAGGGCAAACGGCGCTGCTTACACGATCTACGGGCAGGCCGTGTGACGAGGTGTGCCTCCCGTGGTGTGGTAATAAATAGTGAAGAACTAAACTAACCGTACATTCTGAATTGTAAAAGACTTTCTTAATGTTACATATATTTAAACATTGCAATTCTTTTTAGGCTTGTATGAGGGATATTCCAACGTGCAAGTGGCTGGACCAGTGGACTGAACTAGCTCAAAAGTATGTCGGAGATCTCCAAACGTAACCCCCGCCTCCCCGGGTGGTACACTTAGAATTCTCAGCTTTTCATTATACAGCCTATTTGTTGTAGATTTCTTTAATAGAGTACTCTGCTTCTTCACAGGTTTGCATTCCAATATAACCCGTCCCTACAGCCAAGAGCACTTGTTGTCTTTGGCTGTATAAGTAAACGTGTGTCTCATGGACAAATAAAACAAATAATCCGGATTCTTAGCAAGGTAATAGACCTCTATACCTTAAATCAGTTTGGTGGCAATAAGTTTCATCAGTGCTGCAGCTTCTAGAGTAACAGTTTTCAATATTGAGGTTAACATTTGAGATGTTGAGACTGATCCAGAAGTCAGTATTTAAATAAATCAGAAATTTTCTGTTAAGGCATTTAGCTGCATATACATGATTCACCACTTCCTTTTTTTTGACTTCTTTTTTTTTTTAAAAGGAAGTTAATAATCTAGTGTGTTATAAGTACATACGGTAAAGGGCAGGACAGTCATATAGGAAGACTTTGAAACAGACTGCCCGGCTTGGTAACGGCATTCCGTATTTTCTAGAGAAGGTTGCATTCCGTAGCAAGTAAACAGTGTACTAAATATGTTTCCTTTAAGCATTTAATTAGTTTTTTATGGACTTTAATTGAGCAGCATCTCAATGATAAAAAGCTATTCTCTAATTCTTGGACCCTGTCTTGCGCCCTTACTTTCTAATACACATTGTGCAGTTGCTTTCAGCAACGTGTCTATCACTCCTCTGTAAATCTCTATTTGTAGAAGTCCTTGAGAGTTTGTTTAAAATGAGTTCAAGCTTTGTAAACTAATTGAGTGACAATTATTGTTTAGAGCTTTGATCTTTTTACAAAGCAAAATCTAATTATGGTTGTATTTTTAATTACTCTTTTTTTTTTTCCTACAAAAAGGGACTTGAGAGCTGTTTAAAAGGCCCTGATAATTACAATAGCCAGGTTCTAATAGAAGCTACAGTTATAGCCCTCACCAAGCTGCAGCCTCTTCTTAATAAGGTAAACAACTGGATTTTCAGAGTAAACAGAGGACACATTTTGTAAATGAAAATTATAATTATGGGTATAATCTCAAAAATATAAGTCAGTCTTTTGTGGTATCTGAAGTTCACACTTCACGGCTATGACTCATGCTCGAAAGTGCTACATATGGGGAATACGTCAGATGTTTGTGGGACGTGTGCAAAGGCTTGAGAAATGCTTTAGAATGTGCCGTTCTGCTTCACCAAACTGGGCCATGGCAACATTGGCAAGGGCCGTGCACACAGGCTGCCTTTGTTCTTTCCGAAAGATTTTCAGTTTTGGCTTTCAAATGTTTGATGGCTAATATATGCTTTTCAGATCATGGCTTGTAATAAATGTTAGTCTTACCCGATTTGGTTTTAAGTTAGCCATCTGTACGGCACCGTCGTGTTCCCTGTTTGATCAGCGTACCAGTGGGTGCACCATTAACGAAAAGCCTCGCGTATTTACTGTTCGTAAATAAAACTTGTTCCTAGAAAAATCTTCTGCTCAGGAGACCTAGGAGATGTTGAATGCCAGGTCTTTCCTGCATGCTTTTGTGATTTGGAGAAGAAATTGCCTGGCCAGTTAGATGTGCAGAACTGCAATCCATTTTCAGCATGTGGTCTCAAACTGATAACACAAGCCACGTTTCTCTTCAGTCTGGTGTAGGGCGATACGCATCTGCCGTTGCCGTGAGCAAGGGAAAAGGCTTATGGAAGAGAAGGAATGGCGGGGGGGGGGGGGGGGGGTGTGAACAGGTTTGGGGGGGGGGGGGCGGGGCTTGACACTAGTTTACTCTCTACTGCTCACCCGTTAGGGGCATTAAGGCTGCAGGTTCGTATGAACATCTGTTTTGTTGGAATGGATGTGGTTGAGGACAGAACCTGCTACAAGGACAGTAATGCATATAAAAAACCACGCGTCAGCCCTGTTTGTCTTTCATTGACAGGAACTGACTTGAAAATGAAATCGGGGATCTTTCTTTTTCCTTCTAGGACTCCCCGATGCACAAGGCGCTCTTTTGGGTAGCTATGGCAGTGCTGCAGTTAGACGAAGTGAACTTGTACTCAGCAGGTACAGCACTACTTGAGCAGAATCTGCATACCTTGGATAGCCTTCGAGTATTCAACGATAAGGTAAGCAAGCCCTCTTACAATTACCGTTTTGTCACATTGAAAAAAAAAAAAAAAAAAAGAAAAAAGAGAGAGATTATGAGTAACTATTGATGAGGTACTCCTGTACTTGATATTTTCTGGGTCAGAGCCCAGAAGAGGTGTTTATGGAGATCAGGAGACCACTCGAATGGCACTGCAAGCAGATGGATCACTTTGTTGGGCTAAATTTCAACTCCAACTTTAACTTCGCGCTAGTGGGACACCTCCTGAAAGGTAAGAATACATATTGCTGTTCATTTTAGATGAACACTCTTAATTCAGAAATAAAAACAAGACCAAGGATAAAGGGGAAAAAACAGGTGGTGGATTTTACAGAATAGATACAGAATAGATACAGTTTTTTGACTAAAGGGCTTTGCCAGGTTTCCCATAGGCATGTCCTACGAAGGCCTTCCGTGCCATGGGTATGAGTTCTGAACTGGCACAGGATGTGTGGCTTCGCTTGCTGTAGTTCTTTACTGCTTCCTCCAAGAATGCTGTCTTTGCATGTTTTCCTGTGTTCGGGCTCACTGTTTCTTTTAGAAGATTGATTTGTGAGGTAATAGATAGCAGATACAGATGTTTGAAATGATGGGATTTTGGGAGGGGCAGAAAAAATGAATCTTGTGTGTGCAGTTTCTGTTAGCATTGTGATTCCTTACCGTTTACATGAAGTTTCCTGAGAACATGCTGAAAAAATACTTACAAATATTTTCAAAATATTAATGCTACATAAATGTACATTAAAATTAAATACAGTATTTGGTTTCTAAACCTCATTTCTTTAGGGTACAGGCATCCTTCTCCTACCACTGTAGCAAGAACAGTAAGGATTTTACATACACTACTAACTCTGGTTAACAAACACAGGAACTGTGACAAGTTTGAGGTGAACACCCAGAGCGTGGCTTATCTAGCAGGTAAAATGGAACAAACATTCTTTGAAATCTGTGCTAACTGAAAAGGAATGGATTATTGTGGGAATTCTCAGGGCTTAGGTGGATAAAACTGTACCAACATAAAGGAGACTTGTAACTGGAGATGGACAAGTCCGGGCTAGGCTGGGGTACGCCGGTTAAAGCTTTTTGTGGACTGAGGCCTTGCCAGCACAGCAGCTACTGTGCAGCTCTGAAAATGCGTCAGGGAGGCCGAAGGTTTCTTGGTTTAAGTGCGTGCCTTGGAACACAGATTTCTAGTGGTCTAGAAAGAGAGATTGTGGCCATGTGAGGGCAAATGTTTAAATCATGTAATAGTAAGTGGATGTGGAATATAATTATTTTTAAATTACCTACTTTTAATCTGTACATTTTGGTAAGGTGTAATTACATCTCAATGGTGGTCTTTACACAAAGTAAATATATTAAATTGATGGAATATTGCTTACATTCTTCAGTGTATTCCTACTGTGGAGAACTTACGATAGCTTTCTTTGAATATTTTAGCTTTGCTGACAGTATCTGAGGAAGTTCGAAGTCGCTGCAGCCTAAAACATAGGAAGTCTCTCTTGTTGACAGACGTTTCAATGGAAAATGTTCCTATGGACACTTACCCCACACATCACAGTGACACTAGCTATAGGTTGGTTGTCTGACTTTTAGATAAGTTATCCAAATTTCAATGTCTGTTTACTTCAGTCAGTTATCTAAAGGTAACCTATAGTATGTTGAAAACTGAAACCCACATTCATAAAGCTAAGTTAATGTTCTGTTATTGGTTCCCGACCAATATGCTACTTGTACTGTGCTACCATGATCAAGAGTCACAGAGGAATTTGGGTATCAAACTTCTATACATTTAATTTTGAGATCTGTAAAGCTATTTTACAGCTTAACTGGTTTGGAGGTTCTTAAATTCATTGCAAACCTCTTTTCTACAAGAAATTTCACCTCATTTTTCATTTATATTTTAGAAGAAAGTTTTGTTTGTCCTTTTAATTGCTTCAAGGCATGTACTAAGTAATCACTTGGTCCATGTCACTGGAAAAATCTTTACACCTTACAGCCTGTCTATAAGCTGCCACAGAGAGAAGAAATCAACCCAGAAGTGACACGGAGAGACAGTTTCTCTCAATAGTGAGCACTTTACCCAGTAACTCTCTTTTCAGCATCCCGTATGGAGTAGCTGATTATTAAATATCTTTCATCTTGCCTCAGAGGCTGACTTGCTTGTGTTCTTTTCATAGCTTTATTTTTTTAATTTTATTTATTTTTTT
>KL289792.1:83026-95175 GCA_000699545.1 Podiceps cristatus
ATTCGTATCAGACTGTTAGTTACCACTAGCTCAGATGTTTTTGGAAGCAAAGTAATTACTGTTTCTTAATATGTATTTTTGGGAGATTAATCTGTTAGGAGAAATGAGTTTCATCAAGGATAGTTTGGGCAGTTGAAAAATTTATGCTGAAATATGTACAGTTTTACAGATTTTCTTAATTTAATTTCTCTGCACTTCCAGGACACTAAAGGAGAATCAACCGTGGTCATCACCGAAGGGATCAGACAGACATCTGGCTGCCAGTTACCCGACAGTGGGACAGATAAGCCCTCGAACACGAAAATCTATGAGTTTGGATATGGGGCAGCCTTCACAAGCAAACACTAAAAAACTTCTAGGTTATTAAGATAACTGATTTACTAATTTGTCTATGGAATACCCCAGGAAGTGTTACTGGAGAAAAACTGTACTTGTATTTGTTCTGACTTTAAGTGCTTATTCCTGATTCAGAGGAATATATGCAGTTTCTACAAAATACAAATTAGAGAACACTGTACAGTTAAAGAGAATGAATTCAGTTCTTTTGATCACGAATCGGGGAAGCAAGAGTGACACTCAAAATGTGCATGTTGAGGTGCAGAAAAAAAGAGAAAAAGACATTCTGGATACTAAAGAGTCATAGTGCCATTTTTCTGCCACCAGCTCTCTTTGAACAAAACCAAGAAGCTGAATACCTTAGCTTAGCCCTGTACTGAATACTCTGTCTTATGCTAGAAGAGATGGTCCCAAAACATTTTAGATGTTTGGGAAGCAATCTGATTTTTATTCATGGCTTCCGAGGGCATCATTTTTACAAGCGAAGTCTTAATATCAGAGAAACAAGATGGGTTGCTTTGTGTAACTCGCGGCTACCCGATTACATTATACGGTACATACGGAAGGGGGGCATTCCTTTCATTACAATACTATTACTGCTTCCTTTTCAGTAATCACATTTTGGCATGTTTATTTGATGTGATGCGTTGACCAGGAAACCATAGCATGCCCACAGCTTACATATTTGAATAAATTGCATGCTTTCCTCATATGTATTGTGAAGCATTTTGGAAACTGTGATGGAGAGCGGCATGGTGTGATCGTATTTTCTCTACCATCCCTGAAAATGGTGAAAATGTCCCCAGATTCCTATCAATACGTCGTAGATAGGAGTGTAGCTTGGCCAGAAAATCAGAAATAGTTAGAACATGGATTTAGGTTTAATGTTTTTAATTGCCTGATAAATTGTTTTTAGGTACAAGGAAAAGTTTTGACCATTTGATATCGGACACAAAGGCTCCTAAAAGGCAAGACATGGAATCTGGAATCACAACGCCTCCCAAAATGAGGAGAGTAGCCGAAAATGATTATGAAATGGGTGAGAAACAGGACTAACATTTTAAGAATGATACTAATTATAAATGCTTTGTATATATATACAAAGGATTATTTCTAAATTCAGTGTTTATTTGCCTAGGTTACTACAAGGTAAGGGAGAAGTATCTTTCTTATCAGTGGCTTCTGGAGAGCACAGTCTTCCATATCACTGGCAACTGAGGTTTGAATTAGAGTTGCTCAGTTTGCAGGTGCAGAATAAAGGGCAGCTATAAAGTATCGCTTACAGGAGAGAACTGGATTAAGTAAAATTTGGCTCTTTGTAAGTTAATAAGCCCTAGCTGCAAATTTCTGCAGGAGATGGAACGGGACCTAATGCCTAGAATGCCTCTCTTCATCTTCTCCCACATCTGCTTCCTGTGCCCCCATCCCCAATTGCAATGCAAGACCAGGGTTCTTCTGTTGGATCTGATGTCAGTCTGCTGCCTGACCCGAACGTGGTACTTGCCACCCCTGGGCCTGTATTTCACTGAGTAGGAAATTGGGGTTATTGTTTACCATTTGACAATACATCCCATGTAGTGGTCTAGCACTGCTAGTATTACAGCGTAGTTGTGCTTTTATACTTTATGAAAAGGCTGGTGAAGTCTGAAGTTTGCATATGACTCTGTTGTGCAAGAGCTAATTCTAGTTTCATTTGGGTTTACTTTGCTTTGGATGAGTTGCTCTTTTTTATCTGGCAGAAACCCAGAGAATATCACCGCAGCAACACCCACATCTTCGAAAAGTTTCTGTTTCTGAGTCAAATGTCCTCCTAGATGAAGAAGTTCTGACTGACCCAAAAATTCAAGCACTGCTGCTTACAGTTCTTGTAAGCTTGCTTTCTGTGTATTGTCTGTTATTTTCTGATATTCTTTTATCTTCTAAAGCAGCATACATGTTCCTTGCAGTGTTTCTGAATTCCTGTGGCTCAGAATCACTGTGATGTGCAAGTCTGTTCTTTTGTCGCTTTTCTTCTGACTTTCTAGGAAATGCTTTTAGAAATGTTTTTAAATGCTCTCGGAGAGCCAATACCGAATTTTCATTATTCTGTATTGTTTTGTAGAACATGTCCAACAATTGTCCCTTTTTCCTGGCAGATTTTTATCACAAACTAATTTTATATAATAAAAGGATATTAATATAGTTCAGAAGTGAAAATTGTTCGAATCCCAGCATAATTTGGTTTTAAATTATTAACTAGTAACATAGGTACGGTGTGATAGTGCTTTCTTCAGATGTATCGATACAGTTACCATTCCTGATAGAATTCAAAAAGGCTCAGATGCTTGCTTTTGCCAAAAACTGACTAGCTAAATTTTTTGTCAAAATAGAAGCTATTACCAACTGGTTTTGTTTCCCACATACACATAAAATAACTTGATTTCATGTCCGAAGAGGACATAAATTAATCTTTTGTAATGCTGCTTTCCTTAACCTACAACAGCAGCAAAAGCCTATAACTACTCAAGTTTAATTAGAAGCGTGCTAATTTAATCCTTTACATTACGACAGGCAACGTTAGTGAAGTACACTACGGATGAGTTCGACCAGCGGATTCTGTATGAGTATTTAGCAGAAGCCAGTGTTGTCTTCCCAAAGGTCTTTCCTGTTGTGTAAGTATCTAAAACTCCATTTATGGTGACTCTGTACGTGACCGTTCCTTGACAAGGTCTCCGGACCGGGCAAGCATGTGCGAGATACCCACTCGCAGGTTCCTGGCGGCCAGCGCTCTGTGGCTTGTTGAGGCAGATGTCCGTAGCGATTTGAGAATCATCCCTTTTCCCTACGTTGAATGAATATAATGTTCTTCCTAGAACAGGCATCATCAGATACCACAGCTCCAACGCGGCTTTGGCGTCAGCTTCCCAAGGAGCGGTGGCAGAGCGTGGGAGAGCTCTGTGCCTCTGTTGCCTGGAGCCTGTCTGTGCAGCCCTTAGCGTCGTTGCTGCCGTCGCTCTGCTCTAGTGACTTTGCATGGCGTTATCGCCCGCTCGATACTGCGGAGAATCAAGTTCCATTTTAATGCATCCATGCTCCTTTCTATACCAGTCAATATATACCGTCTCTTAAATAGTATTTTCACCCCAGTTGGACTCAGGTTTTTTAATCAGTACCAAGTGCATATCAAAACTGATTTAAATCATAGTTCAAGATACTCTTTGGAAGTATTTCTTTAGATGTCTGTTAAAATTAGTATTTGCTGGAGTCAGTATATGTAAGGGAAACCCAACTATCAGAAACTAAGATGAGTAGACTTTTAAAACTGACCTGAGCATGATTTTAAAATAACGCTACCTTTTCCTGGCTTTATAAAGTAATGGTCGTAGTAGGTACAAGTTCTGTGAGTTACTGAAACCATAATTCTCACTATGAGACATTTGTATTAAAAAAACAAAGCAAAACAAAACAAACACTTGCTGCGAGGGAGCTCAAATGAGACAGAACTCCACAAGATTAAAAAGCTGCTTTAAAATTCCAGCTCTGACATGTACAAAAATCCAGTCAATTTTTTTTTTTTGGTTGAAAATAATTAAAATATCTGCAATTCAGAGTGCTAGGGAAAAGCTTTAATGAGTTATATTGTTAGTACAATTTTTTGAGAGTGTTACACATCATAAGAGTCCTCACTGAACATATGTAGGAATTATGTTCTGCTTCTAAAATCACTGAGATTTTGAAAATCCCACACTAACTGCTGCTTGCTAAAGTCAGTTGGGAACTGCAGGTTTATTTAATGAACAAATAATAAGCCACTTCTCTTTTCTTCAGGCATAATTTATTGGATTCCAAGATCAATACCCTTTTATCGCTATGCCAGGATCCAAATTTGTTGAATCCAATTCATGGGATTGTTCAGAGTGTTGTCTACCATGAAGAGTCTCCACCTCAATACCAGACTTCCTATCTACAGAGTAAATGTTTTTCTTTTATTTTTTCTTTTTTTTTTTTTTCAATTGCTGTATTTTAAGTTAGATTTACTACTAAAAATGTTTCAGAATTGCAGTCCTAATAGAATCGTCATTCAGTCTTGTCTTCTCTATGTATATCCTAGTGAAAACAAGAGTTTGCATATTAAAAAACACCCCACTGACAAGAATATTAAAACTGCTTGCTGCAGTTGTGCACCAAATATTAAAAGTACTGCACCATCTCTGTGAGTAAAAAGAAGTTGAAACTCAATATTCTGTTTCCACTTACCACTTGAAAGAAATAAAGACATGCATGGTGGTGGTGATAATGAATTTTAAATTAACCTTGTAAGGTAGGGGTTGATGTGATTACTGGTAAATTCCATAGAGAAACATTTGGTTTTCAGTGCATGAGCACACTGTCATGTGACATTGGAACACTTAAAACCTAAATAGGTTTTTTTTATGATCCTTAATCAAAAACATTCCAGGAAGCTCCATAAAAAATGGATGACAGTTGAGAAAAACTTAAATGTTGACATAATTTTTAGAATGTGTATTCACATGCTCAATTTACCTTTTAAAATACCATTAAGGATTTCTTGTATGAAAGTTCTGAGACTTCAAGGTTTTTACAACTTATGTATTTCATATACAAACTAAAATGCCTTAATTTTGTTATACATGATTTGGACAAAATTTAGTGTTGCATCTCCAAATCCAAATATTTGATTTCCATGCCTAAGTAAATCCCAGTGAGATACTCTGTGTACTTTCTGGTTGTTTTCTGTCAGCTGTGAACTGCGTTTTTGTGGTAACATTCAATTTGTTGTTGTAGGTTTTGGATTTAATGGGTTATGGAGGTTTGCTGGCCCATTTTCTAAGGTAAGAACAGTATACTATATATAGGTTCAGGAGTGTTTTGCCTTCACTTTCTGTATAAAGCACACTGGTGCTCCAGGAAGGATGCAGATAAATGACAAGTCACAGAATTTACATGAGCAAGTTAGTAATATAAGGCTCATTTCTATAGCTACAACAGTTTTCGAGCCCACATCATATACTTCGATAAACTCAGTAAGGTCAAATTACCAAAGTCGGGTGTGTAAAGGCACCTTTTCACTGTTCTCGGGTTCTTTGATAAGAATGATAATTCCATAAGGTTAAAACGTGTGTTACAACAGAGCAAATAAATCGAGCACTGACCCTCTGTGCTGCCATTTGCTCCCTCTAGTCGTGTCCCACGAGCCGGATGAGCAGCGCAGCAGGGTTCTGCACGCTGGGCGCTGCGGCAGAGGCGGTGCCTTTAACAACGCTGGGTGCGGGTAGCTGCCGCAGATCACCTCCTGCGTGAAGCGGCCCCTCTCTTCTGACTTTGTGCTTCTACTGAAATTACACCTGCAAGGGGTCTTTAACGCGTGCATTTAGATTAATCTGGAAAAGACCACAGATCAGTTCTTACAGATACTTCAAATGTGTTTTCAATTTTCAGGTAAAACCAGCGTGATGTTAGGGTGAGTTCTGGGGCAAAGCTCATATTGACAGAAAAGTAGAAAGGAAAGAAGGAAATTTTTATTTTTTTTTTTCCCCTCATCACCCACAGCAAACACAAATCCCAGACTATGCTGAGCTCATAGTGAAGTTTCTTGATGCCTTGATCGACACGTATTTGCCTGGAATTGATGAGGAAACCAGTGAAGAATCTCTCCTGACACCCACATCTCCGTATCCACCCGCAGTGCAGAGCCAACTTAGCATTACTGCTAACCTTAACCTTTCCAATTCCATGACCTCGCTCGCCACTTCCCAGCACTCCCCAGGTCAGTAGCTGTTCTGGTAGTACGTAGGGGAGGGGAATGTACCGCGTTTACTGGTTTTGTAGCCAGACGCTTGTCTCCCCCTCTCTTCGGGTGTGTTCATGCATCAAAGATCATTGCGTTCTTGAGTCAAATGAATACTGAACTGTTTGCTGAGTTTTACACTGGTATTTCAGGTGTTGGATTCCGTCCAGCACAAAAGCTGTCTTCCAGGTCATTATACACGAAGGAAATAGCATTAAATGCATCACAATGAATAACAGCTGCATCTTCATATGGAACATAGGCATCAGCGGGCCTTGAAAATTAATAAATATATAATCATGATGTTTTGCAAGGAGAATAATACCTGTCTGGGCCCTACAGCATAGCATGTGTTAGGAAAAATCACCCAGAACTGTGCCGTGGAAGAGTGTGTCTCAGCTGACTCAGTTTCAGTTGGCTGTATGATTTGGGGCCGATGCTCATACAGGCAGCGTCATTCCGAGGTCATACTCACCCTTGAAGAAAAAAAGTATTTGTGTAGATACATGTGGGATACTGGGTCAGTTCAGACTATTGTATTGCCAGAAATACACTGATGATAAAATGAAGACATTGAAGAAAAGAACAGTCATCAAAGGCAGTAAATGGATAAAAACGCTAAATTCCTTCTGGCTTGGGGAGGGTGGAATTACAGGGAGATGCAGCAGTTAAATTTAGTGGCATAGGTTTTCAGGGTGAAAAATTAAAAAAATAAAGTAAAAATTATTCAGTATAGCAGATGAAACATAAGCTAGAGGAAACTAAATATAGGAAGAAAATGGAATTTATGTCAGATCTTCATGAAGACTCTTCCTGAAGTGATTTTTGGATTAGTGTCTCATATATTGAGGAAATTCTTTCTTCTAAAAATTATGATGTGTGATATTTCTTAACTGCTGATTTAACTATTGCAGTTCTGAAGTCAGTCAGTCAGCCTTTTACTTCTGCTTTGTTTCTAACCTTGGTGGAAGGCTAGAGCCTGCTTGTATGTAGGTAGACTCCTTACAGAGGGGTGTTGGTTTTTCCACTCTTGTTCACTGCTTTCTGCTAGCCCTGAAATAAGCTCCACGTAGCAGTACTTAGCTCTGTTCAAGAAATCTGGTCTTCCAGATTATCAGTTTGCTGACAGATGCTCTGCATGTTTTTTGTTGAGTGTGATGAGTATTGCAGAGGTGGGGCCTGTGCAGAGGTGCAACAGAGGTCAGACAGTGTGGGAATGATTAGGGAATGCTGATTTCTTTTATTTCAGGCAGGGAAAAGTGATTACAACTTGCTTTCTTCCAGTATGAGAAGACAACTTAAATTGTTTAAATTTGGGGAGATCACCTTCTTGATACACTGATGCTGTGTTTTAGAAATATGTTTTAGGATGCCGGTCAGTCTAAATATACTCAAACCATTTCCCTACCAATTCAAGATGCTTTCCAGTTTCCTACCAGTTCGAGATGGTGTATTACATTAAATAATGTGATCCCAAGTGAGGAGAGAAAGTGTGAAGCTTATTTTCCACAGTTGTTCCCTCTTTCTCTGCTACTTTATTAATAGCACTTTCAGCCTAAAGGAGACAGCTGTGGCCATTGTTTCCTTGGTTTGTATTCCTGCCCAGGAGCAAGTAAAAGAGCATTGGCCTGAAAGGGACTGGCTGCTGCCTCCTGGCATCCCGCGTGACTGAGCTGAGTTTGGGGAAGTTTTAGAGACTGGTTTACTTAACATTATACATACTGTCCGTTATACGTACTGTCATGCAGTTCATCGTGTATATAGAAATATTTCTGTATAAAAACTCCTAATAGACTGCAGGTACAGATAACAAAATTATGGAAAAGGTGGTTCGATAGAAACTTTGACATACAGCTAAGAATCACCTGTGCTAATACAATACGGAGAAGGATAAAATTAAAGGGGAAAAAAAATAGACCTTGCTGTCAGTGTGAAAATAAGTACATCAGGGGCAGAATCTTTCCATTTAGAATGTGGAATCGGTAGCAAGTCCAGCAGGTCTTTTTGCAAGGCTGAAGTGATGGTGCAGGATTAGGCCTATTTTGCTATGTAAATGTCTTCCTTCCTTCCACCTCCCTTTCTATCCCTCTTCCTTTGTTAGCTAAGAGGAAGGAATTAACCCGGCTCTTCAAAAATTTCTTTCAAGTGTTCTACAAACAGATGGCTTTTATCAAATGCTGGTTGAGAGCCCATCTCCCCAGTGGAGTTAGGAACTAGTGAACTTGTTACAGGGTTCAGCATACTAGGGAGTCTGTAACGATGCATTTATGACTCTCTGCATGGTTTGCTTGGAAGTTAAATTTTAGAAGACCGATAAAAAGGCCGGGAGATTACTGTTGGTTCCATTTTTTTCTGTCAGCCTTCGTAGGTGTGTCCAGCTGGTGTAAAACAGCCTTAAGTAATTACTGCTTTTTGAAAGCCTTGTGCTTAGTCTATAATGTAACTGGTATTTTCCCATCACCTCTTACTGTTTAGTAGTGTCCTGCCTAGCTCCTTGAGCGTTCTCGCTGCATTCGAGCAAAGTGAAGACTTGGGGTTTGATCTGGAGATCTCCAGCTTTCTCGAACTGTGGACCAGGTCACAACATGGAGCTTTTCGTTTTACTCCTTCATCCCATGTTTATGATGTTGCTCCACTTCAATCCACATGCAGTTTCATTAGTTTAAACTGGTAGGGTAATCAGTGCGATTTTGCATAAAACATGCTTTGCTTTCTAAGCTGTTTAATTGTATTAAAAAATTAATTGGTGTTCTGGCACTTTATACAGCTCCATAGCTGCATACATGAATTTTGTATCCTCATTAACTGTGCCTGGAGGTGTGTGATGGCGTCGTCGCTGCTGTACATGTTTACAGTGTAGAGACAAGAGTGAGGGAGCAAGCAGCAAAAGACCTTGTATCTGCCAAGATAAAAATCATTGGTGAAAGATTTATAGAATATGAAGTAAAGGTGGGACACAGGATTTCTTGAAACAGCAAGACAACTAAGGGACTAATAAAGGGATGCAGATCCATCATCCACTTACTCTGATTTGAGAACAACTGAACGAGAAAATCCAGTTTTTAGCAGTGCTGAGTTACTTCATCACACTGAGTTGAAGAAAGAGTTTCAGCCAAGTGAGATTTTGTTATGGTAACAAGTATATTAAGTAGCAGGTACATGAAAAAATCTTTTCTTGCATCTGAAAACAGCTAGGTGAGTTCATTGTTATAAATGTTTTGTCTGTCATCCTCTCTTCGCTTTTCCCTCCCCTTCCCCTTCTCATGGACATTATTCACTTATGTGTTTTCTTTCATTCTGTGTCTGTGAAGCTTCTCTGCCTTGTTCTAAATCTGCAGTTTTCATGCAGCTGCCTCATCAAGGTACACTCTACTTTCATCATATTTGCATGAAATACTGCTTGATCTGCTTTAGGGTTGGGCTTGTGGCATGAGAAGTGGTTTACTGACCCTTTTGACAGGAATGGCTTCAGTGTTATAGCTAAGCTGTTGTATTTCTTGTGTGATGTTAATAATACCTGATGATAGAGCAGGCAAAGAAAGTCAATCACATCCTTCAGAGTAAGATACATCTGGTAATAGAGGAGTGGATGCTTGGTATGTAAAATTACTCTGCTGCAGGTATTAAGCTGCAATGAAGACCTGTTTCACGTGAGCCCTTTAGATTCACGGGAAGTCAGCTTTAACTTCAATTCCACACCACCGGAAAACACACACCAGTTCTTGGGACTAAATGGCAGCAGGCAGAAGCTCAATAAAATGGGTGCTCAACATCATTTGAGTTCTGCTTCTATGTGGAGAAGTAAGACAAAGCTGCAGAAGAGGTTTTTTGCTCACACTCGTGGGTTGGTTCCTATTCTCATCGTAGTTTGTGGCTTTTTTAGGCTCGCGCCCACAAAGGAGAGGAAGGATGATGAAGCCTGCAGCCAGCTTCTGGCTGGAGTTCTGAAATTGTCCCTGTCCCTGTGTGAAAGGTGGAGTGTGTTCTTTGTTCTCGCTATCGCCAGTGAGAATCAGTTTCTTACAGGAATGAGACATACCTGTGGCACGTGTCATGTATAGTGATAGGATTTTGTTCTAACCTTTTTATTTACTGTCAGACATCCTAATTTTTGCTGCTGATTGTACTTCCAGCCTCTCACATAAAAACACCCTTCCTGCTATTTGTTCCAGTGCGGCACATGTACCGCGACTGTTGAGTGTTGCTAAACGCGTATCAAACGTAGTCATCTTGTTGCAGAAATAATGTGACAGCTACACTGAGAACGACAGCTACGACAGGAACAATTAACTCATAGTAGCATCAGCATAAGAGCAGTAATCGATCGGAGGCATGTCTGTGTTAAACAGAAGTCTCAGCTTGTCAGTCTTCACGTTACTGACTGTCCAAAGCTGTTCGAGTAACAGCTCGTAACCCAAGGCTTTCATGTGGTGTCATCGTGGCAGCAGGTAGTTTACAGTAAAGCAGTTCATTTTTGAGGTTTGATGTGATTTTTTTTTTTTTTTTTTTTTTTTTAGCAAAACATAAGAGTTACCTTGTCCTGCAGAGAACATCCAAACCTCCTCAGAAAAGTACATGCACTTGGGGGTAAAGCCTCTCTGGTTCCATCCTCACCTGGAACTCCATAAGCCTCCTCTGCCTTTGGTGGAGCTGAACTCACCAATAGCAGCTCTTGTAAGGATTTCCAGACTCGCCTGTTCTGTGTGTTTTCTGTTAGTACTCTGCTTGGAAAACTGCTGCTTTAGCTGTCCCTGTTAAAAGTTAATTGTTGATTCTTTCTTTTTTACTCTCCACTTGCCAGGGTTTAAATCCTTATAATCGGTGTCTACACCCCGACACTTAACTCTTCAAGTGAATACCTGCATCAGTTCTGTTTCTGCTGTATGCAAAACGAGCCAGCCAAGCCTTTCATTCCTCCTGGCAGTGAGGCCGAGTCCTCCAGACATTGACTTGTACGTTATGTACTTTCACTGATTTTTATTTGTAAGCCAAGCTTCAATGTTGAGAGGAATTTTAGGTGCTTGAATACACGTGAATCTTCTCTGGTAGCAAGAATCAGCCTCTGCAGGTTCAGAAATGAACCTTCCTCACGCTGCCCCCTTCCCCTGTTCAGTAGCAGTCGTTGATGTGGGGCTGGAAGAAGCCCATAGATTGGACGGAGAGTTCTGCCTCCTACAGAGTACAAAAGCCTAAAGAGGCTTGAGTCCAACTTTCATTTGCTCAGTCTTCTCAAAACTAGAGTTGGGCTTTGTGGCCTGGAAGGCTTTCATTTGGTGCTTTCAGTGGGTACGGGTGCAAATGCTTTGTGTATGGAGGGAGACCTTCAGCTGCTGTGTGAACCTCTACGGATGCTGTTTCCCGTATTAAATACTGTTCCTGTTTCTGTCTGAGGAGCTGACTAGGTGAACTTGGTGAACAGTTCATACCCGGCGGTTTTCACACAGTTGTAGGAAATAGCATGGATTGAAACAGATCAGCTAGGCCCGTGGGGCAAAGTGGTTTGTCTCCTGTTGTTGGAGAGGGATTAAACTAACAGCAAATTCATTCTGCAACTTGGGGGGAACTATTCAAACAAGTCATGTTGAAATGTGAGGAGCTATGTGTAGGTGAGCGCGTGGATCTGTGTGAGGAGGCATCACACTTCAGCAGGTGGAGGTGTTTTATCTGGTCAAAGTCCAGACTTTCACTGAACACAGGGTCACACATTTGATCCCCAAAAAAATATTTTTTTGTACTACAGTGCTGTAGTAAAACAGCTGTATCAGATTGGTCATTTGTGAGACAACGTGACAGCGAGGTGGTGTTGCGTCTGGCTACAATCTGGGCCAGGCTGGGGCAGAGTTACTTTACTTGCAGCAGCTGGCGCGGGGCCGTTTCAGGTGTGTGACCGCACTGCGCTGAGCGGTGTGACGGGGGCGGGCAGCCGGCCGGAGGGGCCGTGCCGGGCAGGTGACCCCAGCTCTGAGGAGTCCGTGCTGGGCAGCGGGGCGCTTGGCGATAGTGGGGCGCTGGGGAGGTTAGCTGC
>KL289793.1:0-10025 GCA_000699545.1 Podiceps cristatus
GAAGAGATGTACAATATTTATCAGCGAGGGAGGGCACGGAATGCCAGGAACAAGGAAAGATTCACACGGCTGCCAGTACCGGTTCAGCGGGCGGAGGCGCTGGCCCTGCATGGCTGCGAGGGCAGCGGTAGCCGCGGCACCAGGGGGCGAGGGGAGCGGAGCCGTGGGGAAACCCGGTCTCCCCCTCACCCAGCTGCCTGAGGAGAAGCGGTGGGCGAGCCTGGAGGCCGCCTGCATAGCAGCTGGGGCACTTGGGCGTCTTCCCCGGTTCTTCAAAGGGAGAATTACAGGGAGAGATGCTCCCCAGAGCCCCGTGGCGGGGCTGCTCTATCTGCAGGGTACCCCCCTGTGCTGTAAGTACCCCAGAGCAAAGAGCGCAGCACCTGATCGCTGGGAACGCCGTCTCCCCCGCAAAGCCCAGCCTTGCCCAGGAAGGGCAGCAGAAGTTGGGAAGTGTAAGCTTATTTCTGCTGCATCGTAGATCCCGGTCATCAGTCAGGTTTAGAAATAACTACAGCAGTGGAAACCTTAATAACATCCTAACCAAGTAACACTGATAGAAAAGTCCAATAAAATGCCATCTCAATAGACTGAAGTTAAAGGCCTGAAATAGAGAGTACCTTTTACGTTGGTGGTTCTTGATGTTTCTCAAAGCATGCAGAGATACAGCATAACCTCTAAGACCTATATGTCTACGTCTAGTTCTTTTGTTAACTGATGCTCGGAAATGTCCTTTTCTCACTTTCACGAATTGAAGTTATTAGGAAAAACACCATTTTGATATTCCTATCCTCTCATTTGCTGCAGGAATATTCACTCTAGCTTTAATAGTCTTTTTTGATTAACAATGATGTTAGTGCTGTTGCATGTGCAAGTGTTTTCCTCCCATGCTATTGACATACTGAAGGCATCCAAGATGATCCCAGCAGAGTGCACTAATTAGAGTGTAGTGCACATCCCTTCTGAACAAAGGCCTCGCCTTGATTTTTATCTCCAAGTGTTTGTCATATAAACTCTGTTGATTGAGCCTGGTCATTCTTCCTTTATAAAGCCTCAGCTGAGCTCACTGTCAGTTTTTCTCCAGAAAACAATGCATCTTTTGCTATCTGATTTCAGATATGTGCTTCCAATTAAAAGAAGTGACCCTTTGTCAGCAAGAATACTTTATCTGCAGATCAGCCCTCGGGTACTTCTTTTAGTAGCTTGGAGGGAATATACATACATTCATCGCTGGTTGATGATGTTCATTCTCATGCTATGGAAAAGAGGTATCCAAACAGTTTACTAGTGATGCTCGGTGTTTTATGGACAAAATGCCGGTGCTCACCTGCTGGTAGCTCACTTATCATCATCATCCACCTTTCATTGTTCAATAACTAAAAGTGCTTGTGATACTATTCTTTACAGTAAGTGCAGCAAAGATATTACAGTCTGGGAGGAGAAGCTGGGTTATAAAACAAATTTTTCATTAAAATATTGTACATACTATGAATGTTTTTAAATAGCCTCCTTAAAATAATCATATACAATTACTATGAAGATACATCTAAGAGATCAGACAGAAAGTCCTATTTATTGATCCGATACTGCTAAGAGAACAGTATGCCCTTAAAAGATTTTTTAACTCCTACAGAAAAGCCATTAACTGGGAAAATGTGCTCAGTTTCACTCTTTTAGATAAAACAGGAGGGTTCCTTGGATTTCTGCATGCTTTGCTAGCAAATAAGAATACTTTCAATGGTGCATGGATGACAGTTGTAAAGAAGCCATCTCTAAGTGTTATCATCAGAGACACTGAAACAGAGTGCTGCTACACAATTCTGTCTCTAAACTTATTTAATTGGCTTCTTCCTAGAGCTCCCACACCAGCATTACCTGGGGACTGAGTTCGGAATCATATATTCACCTATTTATGGACCTTTCCTATTGCTTTTGGAGCACGACCAGATTTCAGTTGATTAAAAGAAATGGGGAATGCTCTGGGGAAAGAAAGGAGGAAAATGCTGAGACCCAGCTATTGATAGATAAAGCATACCATGGAGGATGCTCTAGATATTCATGGACCAAAGATCAGAATATACACCATTTATATTCCTGTTGATGTATGTAAAACTGAGCTAAAAGGGATGTCACTTCAAACGCGTGGTGTTTGAGGATCCGTACTCAGTGTGGTATCTGATGTTTGAAAGAATTGGAAATGAAACCAAAACAAGTATAGTGTGACTTTGGAAGGGCACGCCTTCTTCCTAGCCTGGTGTCTGAATCTGCCCCACCTTCCTGCCTCTGTATTTCTGCCTCCCGCCTCCAGCTCCTGCCCTGGCACCTAACCGTCAGGCACGCAGGCCCAGCAGGGCGAGAGGCACAGGCGTCGGGGCTGCCGGTGACGCAGGAACCAGGCACTCATTTCCGTGCAGTTCCCCGTGCCTGCACGATGCATGATGAAATGAGAGGGAAGTGGCCCAACCCTGGCCTCGTATTCCTGATGAGTGTCCTCTTTCCAAGGCGTGAGCGGTGCCTAAGTGCTGCGTAATTTACCTTATGGGCAAATTTTATTCTCTGCTATCACATTTTACTTGCATGCCTCTAACTTCAGGTAGGACGAGCAATGCTGCCAGTATTTGGCACCGATGGCAAACCACCTGGCAGAGCTTCCCAGGCGGTTGTTACTGATGCATTCCACCAGCCGGAAGAATTCCTGTTACTGTCATCCTCATCTCCATTCCCTAATTTAATTAAAATATCTGCTCCAGAACCTGAAATGAGATTAGGTTCCTATTACACCAGATGCTGTACGAAATTATGACGGATGACAGTTTCCAGCCTGAATGAGCTTATGGGTTAATTATATTGCAGAATGGCCTGTAAAACCTATTTGTTTAAAAAAACTTTATTCACTGTTTGCATGCTCTTTAGGCTGGTACTTTCTCTCCAGAAGCAATAATTAACATGGTAACATATGTTTTAAATAAACAGAGAAAAATTCTGTTCCTGATATTGATAATATTTCCTAAAAAATAATAAAAAAAAAAATTTCTAGCAGCTTATTTTCAAATCTTTCTTTGCATTTCTGTTTAATTTTCAAAGGCCATATTATATTTCCATCTGCACTACTGAAATCTGCTGACATTATTGCTTCAAAGCCCAGTCTTTAATTAAGGCAGTACTTTAATTAAGTACTGCCTGCAAATACATAATCTTTCTAACTTCAGACAGACCATTTTGAAATGATAAAGAGTTATAAAGGGCATAAAATTAAATAGCAATATTTTGTTCAGATAAAGAAATACAAATTACAGAAGGAAAGACAATAATAATAAAAAAGGGAAATATATAGATTTTGAGGTCAGAAACTAGCTCTGATAGAATCCACCAGATTTTCATTTGGAAAATGAGGTCATTGTTGAGCAATCAATCTTCATCATTTTACAGCTCCTCCTCCTCCTCATTTTACAGTTCATTATTCATAATTACCTTCATTGTGTTTTGAAACCATGGAGAAGAAAAATAAAACAACACACACACAAAGGTATCCTGACAGAATTTGGCTAGGTAAACCAAACAGACATCAAAGGCAGGGGGTCAGAGGGGGAGTTATAAAGACAGGGAAAATATCGTTTAATGATAGTTGCAAAATGCAGTGTCAGAAAATCATGAAAGAGATCCTGACTACTCCCAGAGTTTTAGCAGCTTTTCTTCCTCATCTGTTTGCTCTGCCGCTGTCACTGTACACATCGTCAGTCTGGGTTCTGCTTTTCCCTCTCTCCATCGTTCTGGCCTACTGTTTAGGCGAAAGGAGATCTAGCAATGATCACCGGTATTATGGCATAGTCTTTACATGGTGGCATAGACGGCAATAGCCCATCAAGGGAATAAGGATCATCCCCTTAGAAGAAAACTGTAAGGACAGATTATGCAATGGGACTCAAAAAAGATGTGGCCAATTTTATGCATTCATGGCATGTACCCTTTTTAATCTGTTGAGGACTGGTGGAAAATATCTCAAAAAACCCCAACTAGAAACTCAGTGGAAGTTTCCTTTCTCTATTGCTTTGGCTGCAGTGAGTTCAGAGCAAAAGGTGTCAATGAAAGATGTTGCTAAGATGCCCCTAGGACATAACTGAGTTTGAGACTTGCAGATTTCTACATAGCTAAGTGTCTAAACTTCGGTTACATGCCTTGCTTAGGCTCGGTGCCCCACAGATGGGTATCTCGGGCCATTTTAGATGCCCAGATGTGTCCCACCTGGCTCTCAGCTGCTGCTTCATTGGTGCTGGATTCTAGTCCTGTGTAGACATCTCAGGTTCCCTAAGGTACACTGGGCAAATGATTCATATCCTAAATATCCACTGACTACAGCCTGAGTTTAAGCAGCCATTCTGCTGTAGTTATAAACAGTGGTTAGGCGTTTACCATGATTATAAATACATACCCATACCCATTACATTTAAGAGTCTTAATTTCGAAACTTGTTCCACAGTCTAGGTCTTTCAAGATGTACCACTGCTTTCCTATATTTTCCTATGGTGATTTGGCACCTGCATTTTTTCTAAGAACCCAATTCTGCCTTTCATTCTTTAGCCTGGTCCCTGGATTTGGTACCCTTATTATAGAAATTCTACAGCTGTATGCAGTAGTAGTCAGGTTCTTACCTTCTGCTACAGCGTGAATAGACAGAGGAACAGTAGAAGCAGCCTTGGCTTCTGTCCTAAAACCAGTGAAGATTAATATAGCAAACTGGGGGGATATCAGACACTGGGAGAATGAAGTGAGATTGAATGACACTCCATGGACATTACAAACACCATTCACAGAAGTCCTGGATTTTTTATCCTAGACAGGACACAGGGGTTTAGAAGAAGCTTCTCACTTCTCAGTGAACATTTTCCTGGTGTTCATATCCTCCACTCTCATCTCTTGCTCAGTCAGAGCAAGCTCATACCAGCTCCTTAAGTGACTCCTCCAATGGTAGATCTCTTTTTTCTTCTTTGCTCTGCAATTAGTGTTTACAAGCTTTCTAATATGACTGCTGTCCTTCGTCTTCCCTACTTTGAGTTTCTTTGGTTAAGAAGTTGCCTGCTGCCCAGGTTCTCTCCTCTCTCAATGTTTCTGAGACACTCTGTGCCAAAGGCTGCTGACACCCAGCAGAGAGACTGTTAGAATAAGGCTGAGGCAATTGTTTAGACCGAATTTTTAATATGAGAAAAGACCTAAAGTCAGCATTAGTTTCCAAATCATTCTGTTCTATGACAGGACACAAGTAGCAGCTATTACTATAGGGATTTAAAAACTCCCACAAGAGCAAGATTTTTTTTAAGTTTTTTTTTTTTTTTAGTTTTGCTTCCACAATTTAAGGTGACATTTCTACACTATTAAAACTCCTAGTGAACAAAGGTTTAAATTGGGCATAGTTCTCTGAAACTCTGTGCTTAACTGGACACTTGCCTTTAAACTTCAGAGAGATCTGTTTCTCCTTTTTCTATTTCCACATTTTAATAAGTGATCATTTATATTAAGATTGTCAGAGGCTTTTGGATAGCTCTTGATATTAACAATATTTTTTTTGTCCTTAGTGCTCTGACATTTTCATTAGTTTTCATTCTTCCTGTATTTTATATGCAGTAAAGTATTATTCTCATCCAAGTATTTTGTCATTCAAATTCCAAGTAAAATCATGTCCTTGTCCAAATACGTACCCTGTCTAGCTAGCTAGTTATCATGATGCTTCTGAGGTGACTATCACCAGCCCTAAGGCGAACAACATGTAGCTAAACAAACTCAGCTCGCCCTTCCTGCACACTTTACTTGTTGGAATCACTTTGCATTTTTTCCTCTCTTCTCATCTGGTTATGGGAAAAGAGACCGGTTCGTGATTAAGAGAAGGTTCGAATAGTGACAATGCAGGTCTTTATGCTTTGGAACAAGAAGAGCTTTTTAACATGTATCAACTTTGAAAGTAAGAATGGTATCATAAAATGAAAAATGTCAATAATTCTCAAGATGTTCCTTCTCTTTACCCTTCCTTCACACAAAATTGCTGGATATAACCTCAAACTGAATTTTTGTTGAAGGTACTATGCGACCTAGTATTCATCGGGAAAACACAAAATATATAGAAGCAGAAGTGTATTATCTGCTATGATTTGATCTCCTGCAGTGATGACATTCATAGCCTATATCTTTTTTTATTGAAACTGCTGCACATAACCTCTAAGATATAAATTCCTCTAAGCAACCTCTGAGTCCCTTAAAGTAGAACAGGACACTTTCAAAGGATTACGGACTTTCTAAGAGGGCCATCATCAATACCCCTTTGCCATGAAATTTTTCCTCACAGCTTCCAAAAGAGTCAGTGTGGGATCCCAAAAATAGAATATAAAACTACAAGAAGACCATGGGCTTACTAAGATGACCTACAATGAGGTAGTGAACCTAAAACTAAAATCTTCCATCACGCGTATTGCAGCCATATAGCCTATAGTGCAGCCTTCTGCTCTCCCTTGTAGCAGTGAGCAGTGATCATCTCTGAAGAAGTCGGCATATCATGTATGAGTGCCTTATCATTACTGCAGAGTGGCAGAAGTGTTTGTAAATACCACCCAGTCCAGCTGAAGATTCTGCTAGGTGTAGGGCACCCCACCTCCGTGCAGACTGGGGTCTCCATAGGGTGTGGTTTGTATTTGTTCTTCATTTTTCTTACACAAATGGCAGCATTTGGCCTTCAGTTTTGTAATGATGGAAAATTTTTGTCCACAGCACTCAGATGAAATTGTTCTACCTGCCGCATCGCATTTTAATGTAATTTTTGTTGTGTTTTGTTTTTATGTTTTCCTGCTCTTGGTTACACTGATCCATGATCCATTCAAATGCTCATTATAGGACACAACTACATGAGCAGTTTTAGAACCAGGACCTCTACAAGTTAAATGTGGCAGCTTAAACCATGTTAAAAGTGGAAAGGAAGATGGAGAGAAAGGAGCTTACTGGCGTTGTTCCCATCTGTAGCCTCTTTGTCCAAATTAGTCAACAAAAGGATTAAACCCAAGGAGACAGTGGATTAGAGAGGGAGTAAAAAGTGTTTATTTTAGTTCAGGAAGTTAAAAAACAAAAGAAATTAATAAATTGAAATATTTTGTCTGTTTTCTTTGAAATGAACAACTCAAATATTTTTTTTAGTCTAGGATTGTCTTAACCCAAAATAAAATGTTTTTTTTTCAGTTTATTGAACTTGTTATTGTTTTATTGTCTCCCTTTCTTTTTCATTTCTGTTAAATTTGAAATTACAAATGTCATGATAAAGTGAAAAATTCTAATAGTTCATCATCTTCAAAACATTCCCTTTCATAATTTTTTTTATGTCCCAACATTCTTCTGAATGTGACCCTGAGGTGCTGCTTTTAGTGAACTCGGTGTTTACTGATGCGACAGAGGAGTTACAAAAGATATGCCTGAAAAAGTAAAAATACACACAGAAAAAAAGCTGAACATGACATACTGTGGTTCAAGAATTCTCTGCAGAGGAATTAATTAATAACAGGTGTTAAAGGTAATCCCAGGACTGCAAAAGAGGGCTGCAGGTACAACTGATACAGCCCTTCTTCAGAGCTCCCAGTTCCCTTTGCTGTTGTTTGCAGTGAGAAAAACCCGGGGCAACTGGGAATAATCTAACCAAAACAAGCAATATGTTAATAGGACCTTTTAATTCACATTTCAGGAGAAAAATTAGAAATTTAAGATATTTTAAGCTGTTAAAAAGGGAAGGGAGAGGTAGGAGTAAGGTGTCATAGTGCACAGCACTGGCAGAAGAAAATGCATAAAGAGTTAGTACTGGAATACAGGCCACTGGTAGTCCAGCCTGTGAAAAGCATCGAATGGCCTTTGAGGATCTGGATGTGGCCCATGCAAAGCTGCCTTTTTATGGGGGACAATTTTTTAGTGGCAGAAAGCGGGCAGAGGTGGCCGAACTCTCCTGGGCCAGGGCAGTGCAAGGGGCGGGAGGGGACGAGGCAGGTTAAAGCAGACCTCCCCATCGCCTGTCTTCTTCTGGTTCCAGGTACGTGCACAGCACTGACCCGCAGCCAGACCGCTGATCCCAGAGCGGGCAGATATCTCTCACTCCCTGCCGTTTGCACCAACGGAAGCAGAAATGGCCGATACAATTGCACACAATTTCTTCCGTGCTTGGCTGGTGAGGGGCCTGCAAGACTCAAAGGGGTGTTCTGGTCCAGGGCTGCTCCGTGGGTATCAAACGTCACTTTCAAACCCTGTAGAAACACATTTTGTATGCATCCTCCATAGGTTGTATCCTCTATAGGTTGTCAATGTACTGGGTCATTTCTTAGCATCTGGCCACAACATTTTCTAGGAGATTGTATTATCTTGCTGAATGTAAGTCCACCCATACATTACCTATTGTATTTGACAATATACACAAATACTGTAAAGGTAAAAGAACCCATATAAATATTTGCAAAGTTTTCTGAAATTTGCTAATTAATTTATGCAGAATGTGACTAGTTGACCTCATTTTCACAGGAAGGCAGTAGAGTACATTGAAAACAGAAGAGTCTGAATATCCCACCTGCAATGACCATTTTAAAGGCTTTTTGAAACAAAGTGTAAAAGAAACCATAAATGATAGGGTTTAAATAATCCGGCCAGAAGGTGGCGTTGCACAAGCCCCTAGGTGATGAGAAGTTAATAAAAAGATCAACTATTGTAAGAAAGGTAGCCAAGAACAACAAGATCAGCCAAACAAAAATCCACCCATACTTCCATGATTACACATGGTGTTCCTGTTACTTTGTTCTGTCTTTTGAAGGAATTCTGATTCTTGCATCTGATTGTGACACACAGAGAATTTTAGTCATTTTCCTGGAATGTTTTCTTTGCAACAGAAAATATGTGGGCTTACATCTCTACCATCACTGTGCCTAGAAAGGAGGAAGCAAAGAGAGAAGCCAGCACTCTTCAGCATTTGTTAAATATGATAGAAAGACAGAAACTACTGCAGGCAATGTGTGCCATGGATTCTCCAATGATGTCAGTATTTAACCCCGAGAAAACATTGGTAAAGGCAAACAAGAATAAAATTGGCTAGTTGTCTAAGAAAATTACTTCTATCATAGAGATAGTAATTTTGGTGATGTAATGCAATGGGTCAAAGATGGTGTAATTACAGACAAGAGAGAAATCAGACAAAAAAGAGAGGTGTTACACAACCGTATTGTAAGATGTGTAGAGTTTGCAGGAGAGAGCCCCAAAGTTCTGGCACGATTTGATGGAGCTAGCTATGGAAAAGTCGGTTTTGACCATGGAGCAGACCAGAAACTTGGTGGGAGAGTGGATTGCTGGGGATGATGGGTGGAAGCAGCCACAACATATTTTCCCCTGTTTTGGACAGGATGGTTCTACCTGTGTGCATGTGTGTAGCACAGGGGCAAAGCCCATGTCTTGCACTTCTAGGCCCTAAAATCTTAACAGAGTCAAAGCAATACCACACCAGCTGTGACCTCTAGAAGCTGGATGACATTATGATATTTGGCAGGATGATGTATGCACCAAAGTGTTGCAACACAGCCAGTCCTGGGGAAGAAAACCAGATAAAACAAAATTGCTTAAACATTGAAGAAGATCTTTGGGGGAAAGATTGTTTTTGGGAAAAATGTGTTCCGGAGCACACAATACCTTCTTGGGGTCAACTCTTGCCTCTCCTGACTTATTTAAAACATATCTTTACGTCTTCAAAGGTATCTTTAAACCAGCATGATTACGGAGTTACATTAGGTCACAAGTGCTGTGACACTTGCTTCTGTCACTTGGCATCTGAACTGAAGGACGAGGAGACAACATCTGGCCCTTGGTGGTGTCAGCTCCACCTGCAGCATCAGCATACGTGGCTCACGCGTGGGCTCTGAAATGAAAGTGTCTGAGGGCAGGATCCCAAGCGCAGGATGGAGCCCAGATATCCCTAGCTGAGGGGTATGAAAATGCCGACGCTCCCGGCTGCGCTGCCGGCTGGGCCCCCC
>KL289793.1:10037-30870 GCA_000699545.1 Podiceps cristatus
CTCTGCTTGCGGCACCCAGAGAGGGGCGGCCGCTCCCCATCGAGCCAAACGACTACGAGCCTGTTTTCCTCTCCCCTCCTGCCTCGGAAGGCTCCCTTCCCCTAACTCTCCACCTTGCTCCAATCTACATCCCAGAGCACCACCAGGTTAATTTTTTTGGTGTGTTTGAATAGCCTTTCACTTATTGAAATCCACAGCTGCTTTGAATGCTCTTTTTCTCCATCCTGCGTTTTGGTGGGAATGTGTAACTAAAAATACAAGAGGAAGCACTACTACTTTCTTACAAGAAAAAGTGAAATGTTCTTGGTTTATACATAGGTAAAAGGTCTCATGTCTGTCTCTCAAGAAACTGCACATCCTTTCTATGTCAGTTTTCTCTGTAATACTTCACTGACCTGCTGCTGCTGCTGCAACCCTGGAGACTGACACGCAACTTATCCAGTGGGAAGATTATTTGATTAGGTTATGTAAATAGAAGAATAAATCAATTATTTTTGTTTATAACAGTTACAGATGTATATGCCCTTTTGCCAGGAGTTTCTTGGAACAGTTACTTTCATTTACTTAATTTTCATTAAAGCTGATTAAAATGTTGTGGTTTTTTTTGTCAGTGCAACCTGCAATCCTCAGGATGTATCTCCTTATGTAACTGAAAATGGGACGTTGACTACTGAGCATTAATTTACCTGAATTTATCTGACTTCTTTGGCATACTTTCATTTTGAATAGAAATATTAATGCCTGTAAACCAAAACTTTATTTTAAATCTTGAAGAATTTATTTTGGAGATGCTCTTGCAATGTCTCCAGAGAATTGCCATTTGGATGTTTCATGTTATTGCTCACTTTCTTCACTTCCAGAACATGCCTGTCTTCAGAACCACAGTTATATATCAGTGACTTCATGTTAAATATTTGTTACATGATCTGCAGTATTAAGGTATAAAATAAAAATCAGCACAGAGCCTGCAAAAATAAATCAATCTATTTCTCAAAAAGTTTTCAGCTGGTGTTTTTGCAACCCAAGTATTTAACTTTTTTTTTTTTCTTTTTCCCCATCTTAATAATAGATGTCAACTTTTTTCTTTAAAGCTGCCTTTGCCTGTGGACTCCACAAGGGGGTAGGAAATCCTTTCTCACAGTTTAAGCTGTGACAGAAAAGATCTAAAACCCAAAATCAAACCAAAATAAAATTAAAAAAAAAAAAAAAGTGAACTTAATTATTCTGGCCGCAAGCAGGCACTGCAGATAATACCTGCGAGTTGCTGAGTTGCAAACCATTTAAGAATAAAAATAATAACAGTTGTTTGAACGAAGATCACTGGCTTTGAAGACAACTCTGAACGTTTGTGTTAGAGTCATTGCAAGAGGAAGGCCGAGTGTGGTTACCTGGCTGGCATGCCCTTCGTGGTGTCTCGCTGGCCTCCGTGTTCCAACCGGGATGCACCAGAGAGGAAGAGGACCATGGGAGCGCTCTCAGGCTGCGGTGCCCACCTGGATGTGGGAGCCTGAACTCCCTCCTGAATCCAAGGTTGGAAATATATTTACCGAGGGCAACAGTAGCACTTCCTGGAATCATTCACAGTAATAAAGATGAAAGAAGCCCTGCCCTCTGGCTGCTGCCCTGAGGAGAAGAACACGGTCTGGATTTGATATAGACCAGAATTCATGCTGAAACAGTCACCGTGTAGTTTGGTAAAACAGATTAATGGGTGAGCATGTGTTTCAGAAAAAATAAAACATAACAGTTTACCGTGATATTTAAGGAGAGGAAGAAATTAAAAGATCTGCAGTGCTTGCATCTGAACTTAAATGGTGTACTCTATTGAGCTGAATGTGATGAATATGTTATAGCAAAAACCACAGACACTCAGGTTCTCCCGTGCACCAGCAGGCAGGGTCCACAAAAGAATCCCTGTTACTCTGATGCGCTAGGTTTTGTGCAAAGCAGTGCTTTCTTTAGCACCAAGTTTAGTACCAGCATCAAGTTTAACAGCAGGTGGAACAGCATGGCATGACACAAAGTCTTTAAGGAACCAAATCCCACCGTCTGACAGATCTGCAAGACCCCTGGGCCAGAAGAACTGCTGAACAAGATCTAGCTGCAGGCTGCAAGTTGGGTAGCAAAATTGACTGAGTAGATACTTCTTTAACATCCAATGGCACACACTGGACACACACAAGGACGTGACACACTGAAGCCTCACAGATAGCCCAAAACTGTTCCCTGCAAATTAGCAGTCTGGAAGAAATGTAGTCTTTGTAGGAGATGTAATGTATTGGGCTGAGTCTGAATGATTTATGCTATATGTTAATGAAGTAATTTAAGCATTACTTAAAATGTCTCCAATTGCATCATGTCTCACCAGCTAGACATTTAATATGTAGGAGAATTTTCAGAAGTGCCTAAATGTGGCCTTAGAGACTTAATTAGACACCTAACGTTAACGTATTTTTTAACTGACAGGAGGGATTAAAATGCACTCTGCAGAATAGTTTCGTACAGTGGCAAATACTGCTGGCAGCAAATAGAGTGAAGACACTTAAAAAGGATCTGTAGCTGTCTCCAAGTCTAGTGTTTAGTCTAATTTTTTGTGGCCCATCATCTGACTCATGGTTTCACTGCTGGAAGGATGTCAGGGACATTTAGCATTTGTTAGCTTTCAATAAGAACCCCTCATGGACCAGTTTTAATACAAAGACAGATTTAATGGCACGCAAGTTTTTCTGAAGAAGCCACACTGAGGTGCTTGCAGACATGACCTGGCACATCTGGCTGCAACACCATCTCTGCTGCATCCCCCATCACCTGGCATGGAGCTGCCCTCTCCCTGACAGCACCGACACACTGCAGGCTCTCCGTATCACCCCCAAACACTGCGTATTTCATGTGGCCCAGGTCCAAAAGGAGAAGCAGAAAGTTCCTGATAGCATCCCAGATGGTACACTGGCCAGTAAGGTGTCACATGAAATGTAAGAAGGTTTCCCTTTTCCTTGGCTTCACCAGAGCTTCCAGAGAGCCGTTCCTCCCAAAAGCACTGCAGGAGCAAAAACAGATTAAGATGAGCCTAGACAAACCAGCACAGGCTCTGAAAATCAGGGTTAAAAAGAAGCAGCTCTCAGGGCTGGGCCATTGGCCACAAGTCACCTTCTGCTCAGTTTTCTTGCTCTCCCTGAGCACTGCTCCCACTGCCCTCGCGTTTAGTCCGGGGGTCTCTCTGGGCGTGTATTGCACAATGATATGGGACAATGTATTGTCCAACTTCTAGGTGCCTAAAGTCCTTGTTGCATCCAGCCCTGCTCTGTTCCCTGCTCTGGCTGTTCAGCTGGTGACAATTGTGCACAGAGAGCATTTGCATCAACTTAAAGGCCTTGGATTTTATGTATCTTATTACGAAAGGTGAGAACCTTACACAACCACCCCAGACAAGTCTGTGACCTTCCATCTCCTTGCTGTCTCAAGTGTTTCAGGGTGGGGGTGAAACTGGGATTTTCCAGATCCAAAATAGAATGCGTTCATGTTATCACAGATCCGTTAAAATGTTTTCAGCAAAGAAAACAAGCAGCTATCGTGGCTAATATAGATGTCGTACTAATATAGATGCGATAAGCCCAGAAGTGAATAAACATGTTGGTGGTTTTTTTGGTAGTCAGACTTTAGTAAGGGTAGAGTATACACTGTATGCATACCACGAAAGGTAAGTCAGAGGCACAATTCACAATAAAAAGACCGCAGTAGTTGCGTTCAGTACGTCTGCTAATGCCCCACTCACAAAAGGGTGACAGAGACCATCACCGTAGTAGCCTGGGATGTATTCAGTTTAGGAAATTATTGACGGTGAACCTCAAGAAAGATTAGCCGCATGATTACAAGATTAGGTGAAATATTGAGTTTATGCACTGTATGTAAATACTTTCTGAAATAATAATAAAAACCCCAATGCATTAAGAGATTCTAGAAATACTTTAACTTCTGAAGCACTATCAAGGCATTAAGAGTGAACACAAGTGGTAAGTAAATATCACATAAAATGAGTCTCATTTTATTTAAGAAACATTTGATGAGAGAATTCTACAGTGTGGACTCATAAAATTCATATCATGCATTTCCGACTGCTTACTGAACCATGAATATCCAGTTATGCAATGTTTCTTATTCATTTCTAAAGCCGCTGTCAGTAGTAAAATCCATTACTATGATCTTCAGAAAAAAGTTTTATTGTATGAAAATGTTAACTATTTTGCCTTTTAAGATATATTTAAATGTTTTCCGAAACCATGGATAGAAAAAGCCATATATTAATGGATTGCAGAAAGAATTTAAATACCCAAGCTTGTTTAGAGCGTCAAACAAAGGTAAAGGAGTAGAGAAATTTAAAAATGGATCGATTAAGACTGCAAAAAACCAAGCTACGATTTGTTTTATGGCTGCAATGGTCATGGTGCTGGTGTAATGCAGAGGGTGGCAGAGTGCATAAAACCGATCCACAGCAATGGAACAAAGATGGAAAATGGAAGCTGAGCAGAACATCAGGTCAAAACTCTAATGAACTTTGCAGAATGTCGTCCCAAAATACCAGCAGTTCTCCACAGACCTCACCATGCTGTAGGGCATAATGGCAGAGCCCAGCAGGAAATCCGTGATGGCCATGGCTTGGATGAGGAAATTGGTTGGAGAATGAAGCTGCTTGAAATACGAGATGGAAACGATTATGGCCAGGTTCCCTAAGATGGTGAGATGGCTGCTGTAATGAATAGATACATTACCCCTCGTACTCCCTGTGACCTAAAGGTCTCAGGATAGGATCTATTTCCAAACTCAGAGCAATCAGCCAAATCCCTCAAGATATTTGGAGAAAGCATAATCAGTCCTTTAGTAGATATTTCTATTGCTGATGAAGTTCCACAAGCAGATTTAATTTTCACGGGTTTCCAAAAGATTCCAGATCCTAACATGGGAATATAAGATAAAGTAAGACAAGAGCATGAATTAAATTACCGAGTGAAATGCAGTAATTCAGAGCTTAAATAGGGACTAACTGCAACCTATTATTTTTCTGAAATGATACATGAAATCTGATAACTGGAAGCTATTATAAAATTCATTGCAAATAATATTTAAAACAAAACAGTTGAAAATAAAATTAATTACCTCTTAAATTAAATAAATTACACGATACCATCAATTTTATTTAGTGCTTTCTATTGCATCTGGAGAATTTCATCGAATATGGTTCTTATACTTTATATACCTCATAACATTAGTAACTTTAAAGTGGTGGAAGAAAAAGATGCATAGACAAAGAAATCCCTGAAGTTCATTTCACTGAATACTGTATAGGATTTATTTGTCTCTTCAATCTTAGAATGTTCTTTTTTCTGTAGAAGAAATGTTATGTGAGCTCACACACCTCAGCTTTCTTGGAGATTTCAGTTAATGAGCTGTTCACCTAAACACTCATCTTGTCACAAATCAGCTGCCAAATCCCCTTTTCCAATTTATTTATGATGCTAAACTCACCTGCTGTGGATTATGAAGTACTAGCAATGAACACATCTGATGGAAATTGGTTCTAAAATTGGTATGATAAATGTTATTTTCTTTCCAAAAAAATATACACTTTTCTATCATTATAATTCCACTAACTGAAAGGGAGACAGGTTGAATCTTATCTCCTGTATTAGACTGTGGTCCAGCTGCAGTAGTTATAAATGAATACACTTGCAAATATTTTCAAGGGTGAGAGAATTCCCTTTGTTTATCTGGGGAGAACCAGACCCATTTCTGCTGCCTCTTTTCCTGATAACTGGTTTGGGACTAAGAGCATATTTGGAAATGGAAGCCGAAAGAGATAGTCTTCTCCACAGCAATTTAACCCACTTAAACGGAATTTGGGAAGCAGCTTGATCTACTGACTTTTTCTGATAGGTATCACCCTGAAATGAAGAAAATACAGAAAAAGAGCATCAAAAGATTAAAAGGAATGCTTGAAGTCAGTTTTATAGGCTAACCCTACCTGAATCTGTTTTAGTAGTACCACCAATAGATTTTTCAAGTAGATATTTTCGTGTTTTGTTCTTGTCCTGCAAGACTGCAATATCTGTAAAAGGCAGACACCCTTGGTAACTTGGCTCAGATTAATGAAAGTGTGAATTTACTTCTCTTTTATGGTGTTACATTTGAGTCCCAGGAGATTTTAAGTTAAATATATATATATAATTTAGAGGTTTACATCAACAGGAGATAAAAAAAGCCAAGTCTCTGTGTTACCAAGACTATTATTTTTGTTTGCTCTATTAATTAATTTATCCTCCTGTATAGGTGAGCTATTTTGGTGGCTTAAAGTAGATACAAATTGTATCAAAAAGAGTCTTTGAAAGGAGAAGCTAAAGGCAAAGGTGAAGAAAAGTTTTTCTGATTTTTATCTGTTTTAGTGGCCAATACATTCTATCTTTCACATTTTTTAATAATTACCATTTCTAATGAAACTTAGAAATACTAAAACATAAGTCCTTACTTAAGACTACTATCTTGTAATTTTATTGGGACAAAACCAGCACTTTCTGCCATGCTGGCTGTATATGCAGCTTTCACATAATGTACAGAAAACCTTCTCCATACATTACAGAAACAGGTAAAAAGAAGTGTTAATTTAGGACAATCTATCATTGTTATTGGACAATCTATTCTTTATTTTTAAAAAAATGGGAAAGGTAGTATTTGTTTTCTTACAAGAAAAGACAAAATTAATTCACTATTAATGTGAATAAATTGAGTTCTCTGAGGTCAGAGGTGATGTTCAGACTTAATGGTGGCCCTTATGCAGGTGTATTGAAGACACATTACAAGTCCAAGGGTAAATGACTGCTATTCATCAGGGACTGGATTTCTGTTGAATGTAGTATACAGCATGTCATAAGAACAGGGCAGAAAATAAACATGGGGTTTAAAATTAATTAAGAGAAAAGTAAGAGCATTTAAACAGTCTACCTTTATGGCACCTGCTTTAAAGACAAGGAAGGAAATCTTCTGTTGGAAATAAAATGCAAAGCTCTGGGATTATTTACAACAAAATCATTTACAGACTCCCAAAATAGTAAATTTCTGTTATTGTGTCCAGCAGAAATATGTCACCTTTGGAATCTGTCAATATTTTTGAGACAGGCATATCTAGTAACTTTATTTTTAAGTAATCAAGTAAGAGATATGCAAGGTTCACATAGATGATCCTTTATTAAAAAAAAATACTAAAACATAAGTCCATGCAGAAATCTGTGCAGACACAATTATATTAGATTTTAAAAAGAAATAAATCTGTGGATAGAGTCTACACATCAAAAAGCATTACCTTCAGAGAGCAGTGTCCCTTGTGCCTCACCGTTGGTCCTCCTTCAGCATAGGACAGAAGACAGCGATGGGGGAACAGTTTGACACCTCACCTCTCAGAAATGAAATGTCTAAAAACTGCTAGCAAATGTAGAGGAACAGAGACCTTCATAAAAGAAAGAGTTTAACTGGGTGAAAGCAAGACTACGGAAAGGACCTTAGAAATTGTCTTTGAGAATTAGTCATATGAGGCACTGCTGTACTGCAAAGGCAGTGTGGAGAGAAAATTGTTGCAGTTATTATTTTCACTGGTAAAACAGTTTTGTTTTATTACAGCCTGTGCGTCTCCTTCATGTTGTACCTCATCATTTACATGTTGTTCTTAATTATTGATTGAAGAGAACTATTTGGTTACATATTACTAACCGCTCTAAAAAAAAACTGGCTTCAGTAAAGCAGAAATCACAGCAAAAGAGAGCAAAAAACAAGCTCAAATTTTCTCAAAGAATTGTTTTCTCCTGTTGGTAACTGAGAAAGTCCAAAAGGTATAACAATGCACTCTGTTTTCAGTCATCTGTCTTTGACAGACATCTTTTAGTTGGTATGCTGTGAGTACTGAGTATTTAAGGAGATCGACTTTTCCTATACCTATGGGAAATAAGAAGTCCAGACATCTAGGAATGGGTTGTGGAGTTCCCACTGCCTAAGTTACCTGTGGATAAAGTCTCTTAGGAAATTAATTTGTTTTACAAAGGCTATTGCATAGTCACATAGAAACATTTTCAATTACCCATGAAATTGGTTGGATTTAAAGTGGCAGCATGAAGGTGGAAAGATCTTGTTAAAAGATGTACAAAGTAGGAAATTAAATTTGGTTGGAAAAATCTAATTATGCAAGACGACATTACATTATGCAAGACTCAGTAAATATTACGGGAATTAAGTTTCATAGAATCACAGAATGGCTGAGGTTGGTAGTGTACGCTGTCCCATCATGCAGATCATTAATGAAGATGTTGAACAGGACTGGACCCAGTATTAACCCCTAGGGCACAGCACAGGCTGCTGGTTGCCATCTAGGTTTTGTGCCAAAGACCACCACCCTCTGGGCCTGGCCGTTCAGCCAGTTTCCGATCCACTTCATGGTCTGCTCATCCAGCCCGTACTGCATTACCTTCATAACAAAGGTCTTACGGGAGACAGTGTTGAAAGCCCCACTGAAGCCTAGGTAGGCACTGTCCACTGCTCTCCCTTCGTCTACCAGGCCAATGACTTCATCACAGAAGTTCATAAAATTCAGGCTATGTGTAATGGAAACAGACTAGTCAAAAAGTGCTTACAGATAGGCATGGTCTTGTTCTGAATTATGTCTTTAGATGCAGTAATGTGGAAGTAGTGTTGTAGATAACTAAGATGATCAGAAAAACTACAGAAGTAAAAGACTTCTGTAGAACACTAAGTATCTTATGTTTGACTGTATCTAGCATTTTCTTCCTTGTTTGAATAGGTGTGAATGCATTGTAGAAGGCAGAGTGCACAGCATGCACAACCTTGATGAGTTAATGATTTAAGGGAAGCCATGCACTTTGCAGTATTTACACAGTTTGAGAGCTCAATTTTTCTGTTTGAACACTACACTAATGTATTTTTTAATCTAGCTGTTTAAAATACTCCATTTTGGAGCGAGGTTTTCCTTGTGAGGCTTCTAGAAGGGTCCTGCCTGGTCAGTCGACGCTCCTCCTCTTCCCCGTCCCGTTGCATCTGGTGACTGAGGGGCAGAGCGCGAGGCTTGGCCGCAGCTGGGACCACCGAGCATGAGGCCGTAGCAGGTGGCAGCCCGCAGGCTGCAGCACCGTGTTACAAGCACCAAAACACGAGCTACAGGCACTAAGGCAGCAGTCTGTGAGTCCAAAACTTACTGCATGAAACCTGTCAGTTTTGTACAAAGCACGAGAGGAAGGTGACATTGCAAATTGTGCTCGCTGGTGGCAAAATGAACAGACATAGGTTTACCAATGAAACAGGTTGTTTCATCGTGCTGGAGCAATTGCTTTGCACAAGTTTTCAGGGAAGTTAAAACATAGGAAATCACCCACTGGAGACTCATTTGTTTTGAAACAGGTAGCCATCTGGGAAGTGTTTAATAAGGTTGCTAATTAAATGTGTTGATAAGGAATTTAACAGGACCCTTTGCATTTCATTTACATGATGATACTTCGAGATTGCAATAAGGTACACTTCTGCTTCACAAGATCTAACGCGTAATCTGATTGGACTGCAGCATGAGGCATTTTTCTTGTGCTCTCCTAATTTATGAAAATCTTGGGTTCAAATAGAGACCCTGCGGCCTCATTAACACGTCTCACTTGTACATCCCTTCACAGTGAGAAATAGGTTTGTGCTGCCTGTGATTAGACTAATGACAGAAAGTAGCCTGGGACTTCAGTAAAGTTGCTCTGCTAGAGAAGACACTCTGTAAACAGAAGGCAAGGAGGCTCTTTTTGCCACCTTTAGGTAACAGGACACCAGAGGAAAAAGTTATTCCTGAAACTTTCTGAGCTGGGCTGTGCACAAAGCTGACTTATACTTGCAGGTCATTAAGGAGAGCTGCCTTCTAGGTGTGGATGTCTCTGTAGCAGTCTCTGTGTGGAAGTCCTGTGTTACTTCTGCAGAGAATAAATGTTGGTGACACCTTGGCTAGACTAGCTTGCAGGGGAGTTCTTGATCCATACACTGAAAATTTCTTCTACTATTTCCATTTACACTAAGTAGATTGTGGTTGTCTCATGCAGTCACAATGTTGGGATGCCCTCTCCACTGGTTTTGGCTGGGGTAGGGTAAATTTTCTTCATAGTAGCTGGGATGGGGCTATGCTTTGGATTTGTGATGAAAACAGTGTTGATAACACGAGTATGTTTTAGCTATTGCTGAGCAGCGCTTACACAGCCCTAAGGCCTTCTGTGTGAGTAGGCTGGAGGTGCACAAGGGGCTGGGAGGGGACACAGCTGGGACAGCTGGCCCCGGCTGACCAAAGGGATACCCCACACCATGTGACATCACGCACTGCAGTAAAACCTTGGGGGAAGGAGGAGGAAAGGGGATGTCTGGAGTTACGGTGTCCATCTTCCCAAGTAACCATTACGCGTGGTGGAGCCCTGCTTTCCTGGAAATGGCTGAAGATCTGCTTGCAGATGAGAAGTAGTGATGAATTCCTTAATTTACTTTACTTGTGCATGCAGTTTTGCTTTACCTATTAAACTGTCTTTACCTCAACCCACACGTTTTCTCACTTTTACCTTTCTGATGCTCTCCTGCATCCCACTGGGGGAGTGAGCGAGTAGCTGGGTGGAGCTGAGCTTGCCGCTGGGGTTAAACCATGACACCCTCCAAACTCTGCACAGCATGCATGGCATAGCTGAGACTCCCCTAACCCAAGGTCTCCCCTAACTGTCCTCCCTGGCAGGTCATCTCCTCAGGATGACCTACAGGCTGCTGACAACAGCAATGTATCCCTGGAAACATTCAAGACCAGGTTGGACGGGGCTCTGAGCAACCTGGTCTAGGTAATGGTGTCCCTGCTCACTGCAGGGGGGTTGGACTAGATGACCACTAGATGACCCTTCCAAACCAAAGCATTCTATGATTCTATGATTCTATGATTCTATGACAATATTTGACCTGCTTCCCTCATGATGTACTTCAGGGCAGGACATAGGGAACTGCGTGTGTGCCTCAGGGACTTCACAATGCACCACCCACTGCCTTCTCCTAGCTGCAGTCTCAGTAGTAGCTCCATGGATCACTGCCTAGATCCAAAATCTCATTTGAGGACTCTTGCTAGTCAAGAGTTGGTCCTGAGAAGATATCTAACTGCTAGTTCCAGAAAACTGGCCTTTGATGCAAGCATTTTTGGAGTCCTGGGGTCATCCCAACTTTTCAGTAGTGTGGGTTCACCTATGCTGAGTGATCTTCATCTCAGATACCTAAAAATTATATCTAAACTTATCAAAACATCTATTCTAGTGGCTGGAAGATCCCTCTTGGTAGTAAGAGAAAGAACATCTACAGGAACAATTCATCCTACCTAAAAATGGATAAACTGGTGAGATAAAACACCCTGTGAAGGTGACTTTTTCTACAGTGAGTATGAAGAGAGCTACTAATGACTAGAGCAGATGTAGTGCCTAACTTCTAGATGTCTAAATTTATGTTGGATGGCTATCAGACTTCAGGAATATGGGTCTGGTTTTTATGGTTTTAAGTGGATTAGCTTTGCACTAGGGTCTAGGCACAGACTGCAGAGGCATGTGCTCTATTTGAAGTAGATGCTATCCTGCAAGCAAGCTGGGATCATATTCATTAACAAACTCCTCCTGTAACCAGAAAATAATGTCAGAAGGATGCCAGAACAAGTTACAAAGAGAGACTGACTAGCTGTGAACTCTGGCAGAGATGAAATTCTCTGGAAACACAGCAATATTTTGAGATTTTCAGGGAGACAGACAGTGGATGGGGGGAAAGAAACAACTTCTCCACTGACTTCCCAAAGGGACTATGTTAATCTGTGCTGAACTGACTAAATATACTTTAAAATCCTCAGATGGGCAACATTTCTCATAGAGAAAGATCACATTCCTTCAGTCTATAACACCACCAGAAGAAAGGAGGCATCAGCTAGCAGCACTTCTGAAACTGCTATTTCAAGAGAGAGCAGGATGTCCAAGTATAAAAGCAGTTCGTTTCAGATGGTAACACTGAGCATGAGAAAACTAATATATCGCACCAGCCTTACTGGGGATGAAGGAAGAAGAGAATTAACCATTAATTTATCAGAAAGATAGATTTTTTTAATCTTATCTTACTTTATTTCTGTGAGATAAAGTATTAAAGTAGTTGTATTGTCACTAACAAGGATTATCTTCCACAGCACAAGTGCTAATGTGATGTATATTTCATTGTTCCTTTCTATGACATTTTGGAGAGTGCAAACTTGCAAGACGGCAATGAAACAGTAAAAGAGTCAATCTCAGATCCCAATATTTTGCTCTGCTGAAATGTATCATCATTCAACTTTTATGCTCTACAACATAGAGTGCTTCAGTGCTCTACAAAGCACAGAAAAGATACCCATACAATGTGCATTTATACAAGCCACACGAAGGGAGGACATTTACATCATTCACTGCTGAGCATAGCTCTTAATTTGGTACAGAGGCATCAGTTTCTCTCCACAGTCTCTTCTCAGGTACTAATCCTTTCCTGTCCATTCCCAGGACTAGTCCTTCATAGTCCAACCAGATGTCACAGGACCAGGCCAGAGGTATTATTTCCTTCTGTTTGGTGGTATGTTAACTCTAGAAAAGCCAGGTCATAGATTAAAAAAATTACAGTCTGTGGGTCTTCTTCAGCTAGTGACCATGTGCTAGTTTTTTACTTACTTGCCTGTCCTTCGTGCCCTGATCTGGGTGTCCTGAGAAACTGCCCACAGATGTAACCTTGACAGCTGCTCACCCAGGTGCCATCACCCCAAGCTATTCTTCTGCCACGCCTGGTGCTTCCACATCCACCCTGCCCCATTCACCCTCCATTCGGGCCAACCATAGCATTTCTTCATAATTCTCTATCCTCTGCTTTTCTCATCACCTGTCACAGCATTGCCATCAGACAGAACAGCAATATATCCACGCTAAAAGAAAAGGTTCTGTAAGATGCAAATTGGCAAGTATTTTACATCAAAACATCCATTAGGCAAGTACCATTTTCTGTCATTGTCAGGTTCAATGTTGCTTTTTGCTATTGCTTTTCATTCTGTATGTCATATTCTTCCTTGTCTTTGATCTAATTAAACATGCTTTTGATCCCATTAAGAAGCAAAGCTTTGGATTGTCACTAAATTATGTCTAGAAATTCAAAAGGCAAGGCTTTTCTGCTCTTTCTAGAGGACAATAAATAGATACAAATATTGTAATACAAACCCCTCTTGTTCAAGAAACTAATCGTTTTATCTCATTTCTAATGATTAAAAGCAGGGATATAAACTGCTCTAAGTCTTGCTCTGTTGTGCATTGCATATAAATAGCTATAACCAAACAACCAGATACAATTCCCAAACTGGAATGAAAGAAGACATGAAGCGCAGTAGTTGCATATTTACTTGAACCAGATTTGGTAAATGAGTAAACAAATAGGTGTTTCCTTCATTTTCAGCTCTTATATCTGGGAGTTCAGCCTCCAGACAAAAATTCAAAGCCATGAATCCAACCATTTAAAGCATGTTACTCTAAAAACAAATGAGTCCTGGAAGAGTCCTGTTGAAAAACTTTTCCAAACAGAATCATCTTTAATGCCCTGCGAAACCACATGTAAAAGAATGCATAAACAATTGGGTTAAATGTAGAATTTAAATAGCCAAACCAAACCAAAGCATCAATGAGAATAGGAGGTATCACATAATTCATAAATGGGTTGGTTGCTGTAAAGAAGAAGAATGGACTCCAGCAGATGAGAAACACTCCCATTATTATGCCTAATGTCTTTGCAGCTTTCTTTTCTCTGCAGAATGAAATGTGGTGCTTCACTTCAAATTGCATCTTTTTTTGGCTGATTGCATCAATGGATCTTGCTTGCCTCTTGGCTATAGAGTATATTTTCCTATAGATGTACAGCATAACAAATCCAGGGATGTAAAAAGACACTATGGAGGCCACAACACCTGAAGTTTCACTAAAAATGACAAAGCATCCTCCTGTACAATGGACATGATTATAAATCTCTTCTGCCCCTCGCAAATTTAGGTCTAGAAAAATCATCCCAAAAGCAAAAGCAGCAGGGAACATCCAACTTATGAATATCATGACCAGGATAACAAAAGTGTTTATCTTTGATTTGTATCTTAGAGGGTCACACACAGCATAGTAACGGTCGATGGATATGAAGGAAAGATGGAAGATGGAAGCCGTGCTCAGCATAATGTCCGTGCTCGTGTGGATCTTGCAGAGGAGCTCCCCAAAATACCAGCAGTGCTCAACAGAGCGCACCATGCTGCAAGGCATGATGAGGAATCCCAGCAGAAAGTCTACTGTAGCCATAGAAAGTATCAGGAAATTGGTAGGCGTATGGAGCTGCTTGAAATGTGATATTGAGATGATAACCGTCAAATTTCCAACCACCGTGGCCAGAATAATGCAAACCATGAAGATATACATGGAAACACGGATACTGTTTGACCAGCTGCTCCTTATGCAAGAGCCATTTACGGATTCACAGCACAGTTGCATCCTTACCGAGGTCTCAAATTCACGTAGGTATGCAGCACAGGTACTGTTTTTCCTAATGCTGAGATACATTTACAACTGTTTTCTTCTTTTCTATACAGTGGGAGCTGCAGGGAGGAAAAAAAAAAAAAAGAGTAATTGTAAACACCTTCATTTATTTGGATGTGTAGGAAATCCACATTTCACTATTTATGAAGGATGAGACTATTTTATAATTACACTTTTAACAGACTGACACTTTTGTCATTAGACTTCCCTTGAAAGGGGAATCTCATTTGATAAAATAAACTGTATAATGGAGTGCCCTCACACCAAAACAGCAGTGGCTCCCAGAGGGAGTGGCCCTGCACTGGGCCGTGTCTTGTCTAGTGGGCAGATGAGAAGTCCTTTTAATTATTTTCTGTTTAAACAGTCCTAGTCTTCTTCATTAAAATTGAGTGGAGTCCTGTATCTCTCACTTAGCTTTTGAAAATCAGTAATTTTAGATTCTGAAGCTCCCTTAACTTATTTTTGATACATAAGTCTAAGATCTACAAGTCTAAAACAGAAGGCTGAAGCTGAGGAGCCCACACTCAGCCTCTCCTCCAGCCATGTCCTGACGGCGATAACTGAACCCGCTGTGCAACCTGGCAAAACCAAAGAGTTTCCACAAGCCCTTGGTTTTCAGGCAGATGGCACTGCCTCACCAGATCAAGTCTTACTACAGAATACTTGTAGGCTCTAGCTGTAAATAGAGATGCGAGGAAAAGATCTAAGAGGAGAGAAAAACTTTCCTGCCCTTTTGCTGCCAAAGTAGAATGGAAGAGTCTGACTAATGCGAAGCATGAGCTGCTGTGGTCAGGCTCCAGTTTATTTCAGTGCTAGTAGTTAAGCATTGTTATGTGTATTTATTATGTTAATGTTATTTTTAGCTAAGGCACAAACATGGAGAGAAACATCTGAAGATTGGTTTAGTCTGCATCTGAGGGCACAAATATTGCTGTCCTTCTCTCGTGTATGCAGTAGCATGTCGCTTTTGCAAGTCTCTCTTTTTGCAAAAGCATTTAATGAAATTACTTAAGCACCTGGCAAGCAATATTCATTGTTGAACGATGTGGTTTTCCTTTAATTAACAGAAAAACAAGATTATCATGAAAAATAAAGAACATTATCATATGCTATTTACTAGCATTATTATTACGGTATAATATGGTTGTTTAAGTCAGAAAAATACTGACATGGCAATTCAGCCAGTACTAATTTAACTCATTTGCTTCAGGATTTTGCTGGCTCTGGTTATTCTCAATAGAACACACAGAATAATTATTTTTTCCCATAACAAACCAAATGTTATTACAAGCACACCATGCCATTAGAAGCTCAATGAAAGCTGAATATAGATGATAAACAGTATCTTGTAAAACCCTGGCAGCTACCGTGAACAGCCTGTGTTATACAGAGGGATTTTTCAAGTAGTTTTCGGCAGCGACACCCGAGCACCAGGGACAAGGAGCATCCAGAGGCACTCGCAGGAAAACAGGACATGTGGAAGCCAGGTTTGTTTGGGTTTTTTGTTTGTTTGGTTTGTTTTTTTTTTTGTTTGTTTGGTTGAGGGGTTCTTTTTACTGTTTTGGGTGCCTCATACTTCCCCTTTTCTCTGCCTACCACTGATTAACACCTTCTCTCCTCTTTTCCTCTTCACTTTAACTATCACTTCATGTATTTTTTTCCTTCACTTTTGCTCTGTATCTTCCTGTTTCCTTTCCTGGCTGTCATTCCTTCTTTCATCAATTTATGCCCAAGATAGAGAAAGAGCTGGAACTTTATTAACAAAACTTTTCAATTTTCTCAGCAGAAAGAATTAAACACCAATTTAACTGTATATACTGGACATGATTATAAAAGTTTTAAGCACATTCAGGTTATAAATGTGTCACATAGATTTTGATCTTCATTTGTTCTATGTGTAAATTAACCAGATAAATATGATAAAACAGGCTATAAAGACAACCAAAAAGAATTAAGTTGCTATCTCTACTTTTCTATTTAAAAGATTAATAAATTCCCTATTGTTCTCTGACAGAGAAACTGTTTAGCCTAAAGAAATATGACCTGTCTTGGAAACTGTTTTTCTTTTTTAAAAAAATCTTATTTTCAGGGGATTTTGTTTATTCATTAGACAGAAAGAAGAAATTCCAACTTCCAACCAAAATATTGATCAAACTGAGATCAAATATGTGGCTTTGTGTGAAGTGGAAACAAAATAAATCAAAACTCATGTGGTAAACTGTTTAAATGAGTTGAGCACTGAAGAAGTTTTCAACAAGAAAGCAGAATGCTTCTCTTCCGTAATTAATTACAAAGTTTAAAAGTCAATGAAATGGAAATATGAAGAAACATCCTTCTAAAAACCTGTCCCCCTACCTTTCTCCCCTCATGCTGGGTAGAAGTTTACTCTTGACGCTGATTTGTTTTCTGCTGCTTGAGTGACACCCCTTCCTTTTAAAGACCAACTCAAAAGACAGCTGAGCCTCTTTACCATCATAACAGTTCTGGATAATACAAATTTTGAGAGGACGGGCACTGAATCTACTGTCGGAGCAGCCTCCAGAAGCCCTGGCACACTGCTGGAGGATGTTGGGTGCAATAAATAGCGTTCTTGGCCCCTTGTCTGAGGAGCAGCTGTTAATGTGAGTAGTAGCTCAAACTGTTTATTTTGTCACCCACTTAAGAACAAAATCATGGCTGTAACACTCATATTTGTTTAATGGGCCTTATTTATAGGTAAATTGAACTCATTTGAAGTACGTTTACTTGTTTGATTAAACGTTGTGGTCACATTGTGAGCAGCCCAAGATAATCCTGGTGTAGAACAAAAACCACCATGTAGTCACTCTTCTGTAAGCTTCTAAAATATAGCAAAATACGTAAGTATAGGTAGCTTTAAGATTTCCTTGAAAAGGTATATTGTGTACAGAGTGATATGATGTGTATTTACCAGCCTAGTTCTGATTACTCTACTGAACAAACAGGTTTAATCTAACAGCCTAATCAGTTAACAGCTATTTGCAAGATACAGCTACTAAAATGGTGTTTAAAGTAAGCACCTATTATTGGCTGTATTGGAGTCACAGATGAGGAGCATCAATTTTTTGTTCCACAAAGGAGCATGCGGCCTTTTAAAACTGATACTGCTGAACATAAAGGACTGTTAATATGATGATCATCAGCTAAAGCCTGGTAATGCTGTTGCCTGATTCATACAACAAGGCAGATTAAGATATCACTTCTTGCCCACTATGCTGCATGACCGGGGTTAGCTGCTTCGTTATATTATGCACATAAAAATCAAAAGGAATTCAAACAACTCAGTTCTTTTATTTTTCTTGAGTATCCACTCACAGAGGGACTGGGGTGTTGCAATGCAAGGTTCTCCTTGCTATAGGAAGAGTTTGCCAACAAAAGAAGTGCAGGAACAACCATCAGGCTAAGTGAGAAACTACATGAGAGAGTCAAGAGGATGTGTCGAGGAGAGTAGTCAGGTCCAGTGGCTCAGAGTTGGGGAAATGTCAGAGACATTGGGCACCCAAATACTGGTCTCTGAGAGAGGCCTTCACCCCTTTGAGATTCATAGCTGTGGGCCTTGCTTGGAGCTAGGCACGTGTCTTTGAGGAGTGAACGTTTAGGGCTTGGTAATTATCGTCTTGACATATACATTTTATAGGAAGGTAAAATTTAGGGGAACAAATCCATGTGGCCTTGCTCTATACAAAACTCGTTTTTATAAAGAAGTCTGGTGGCCAGCTCATTATGGGGACTTAATCAAAGGACATCCACGCCTGCACACACACCGCTCTCTTGCCATGTCCCTTCTCTGAGTGACACAGTGGCCAAAACTGAAGGGGACGATCTGGAAAGGCAGCTCTGCTTGAAGTGTTTGTGTCAGAAGCAGCTACCTGGCAGCAGCCAGCCAAAGCCCCGGGGGACCCTCTGGGGCTGGGGAGCCTTCCCCTGCCCTGAGCACCCCTGCTCTGCTGCAGGCGGGCAGGCAGTGGCCAGCTGTGAAATCTGGGGTTTTGCTCTGCCTCTGTTCATGACCGTATTTTGAGTCCAGCCACAGGGAGCGTTTTCCTCCAGTTTCTGACTTGCAATAAAATGCAAAAACAACTTGCTGTTCTCCCTCTCATGTGTGACATTTCCCCAGTAGGCAACCTGCTTCTTTTTAAACCTGCTGAGGACTTTGGAAGGGTTAGGAGTCCTCAGGGAGATGAAATAAAATGAAGAAGAAGAGTCAAAACATATGCAAAACATATGCAAAACACTATGTTGTGGGGTATGATGTATTTATCAGATGGCTGTATGACAGCGGTGCAGGGTCCATCGGGTGCCTTCAATAGCCCCAGCACAGCAGGAGGTTGCCCATGGCCAGAGCTGCTGAAGGGCCATGGGGGCTCCCGAGGGCGCAGCGGGGAGTCTCCGAATAGACTGGTTTTGGAGATGCCCTTCACTCTGCTACCAAACACCAACCCACAGGCATAGCGCTTAGCATTCATTAACTCTGGATACACCAGCTTGTACTGCCGGACCCAGACATGTCAGAAAGGAATGAACCACAGACCTCGACAGAGCTGAGAGTATGGGAAGGGTGCTATTTAATGGCATGTTTACCAAAAGGAAAGTAATGTGGCAGTTTATAAGATGTCAAGATAATTAAGTAATAAAGCAGGCCAAATTGTCAACTGATTTAGAGCAACAAGGAACACTTCAGTAACAAGCTTTCATGTTATTTGTGCAGATGCTTCAAACAGACATTTTCTTGTGGCTTATTGCCGATGTGGATCATGAAATTATTCTCAAACTTGTTATTTATAACACCAAAGGAAAATATGTCAAACTCTATTTTTGGGAATCTCAGAGCGCTTATAAATAGTCAGTGTTCAATAGTCTTTTGAGTCCGTAATATAGTAAAGCAGTTATACATCAAAATTCAAAGTAAAAACTTGTCTACAACGTTGTTGCCATGGCTTTCTTTTCTGCAAAATCTATATTTCTGCAATAATAAATTTTCAGGTTTTTGGAAAACCAAGAAAAAGAGATGTCACTCTGTCTAGCGTACCTTGGGTCATCTACACTTCTTGCTTGTTTTTAAGACATAAAATAATTAAAATGGATAACAGCATAGAAGGGAATGGAAATTGCACTTTTGCCAGACACCAAGCCCATTTGATCAATGTGTTAAAAATGATTCTGTCCTTCTTAGGCAAGACTGTGAGAGGGACAATGGAAATGGGAAGGAACAGAATGGGGCCCAGGAATGAGAATTGTTACCATGAAAAAAAACCCAACCCAAAACCCCCCCAAAACCCCAACAAATAAATGGCAGAACAGCATTGATTTCTACTGTGATTCCTTTTGCTTGCATTTCTATGGGTACCTTTGGTCATTTGGCAGAAAATATCATTTTGCAATATCCATTAGACAGAGGAAAGTTTCTCATTTTTACATGGTTCATTTTAAAATCTGTCTTTCTGCGAGGGGAACCATGGATTTAAAACTACTGGAGGCTCTAAGGTGGCCCCATGGTTGGAGAGGAATTTTGAAAGTATATAACTCCACTCACCATTTATGCAGTCCTCAGGAAAAAAAAAAAAAAAAGCACAGCATTTACAAAAAAATGTCTTCTTACATTTCCATTCATATGTTTGAAATCTGGGGGAAAATGCACAAATTCATAATGAGTTATTAGTTCAAAATAACTATTTTATTTTATGGGTTAAATGAGAAGATGTGCCAGCTACTAATCTGAAATCTATTGCTGCAAACCTGGTGCAATTCCACTGAAGATGATCTGAAATTAGCCTTGATTTACGCCAAAGGAATTTAAAGAAAAACAGATGAGATGATTGGCCTCTAGATCTTTTCCCATGGTTTATATTCTTACTTTTCAGTGGAAACTGTCACGTTTCCTTGCCAAGTAAAAATAGCTGTTTATACAGACTAATAAGATGTTTGTGCTCCTTCTCAAACTGTGGTGCTTGGGGTCAGGACTATAAATCCAAACCCCAAGGTAAGTGCAAATCTCTTAAATCCACAGAGGAATAAGAGGTTCCAAGAAAAGGAAGTTTTTACAGCAAAGCAAAACACACCTGTCCAAAGCCAAGAAACCACCGCTGCGCAGGGTGGGTTCTACACACTGGGTAGCCCTGCTAAGTAACGCCGTAAGGCCAGCTGTGGCCCCGCTGGGCAGCCGGAGC
>JMFS01138239.1:0-16713 GCA_000699545.1 Podiceps cristatus
AAATAAAATCTGAGGATCACTGAACAGATTTAGTATCTTAATCTTAAAAAAACTCTGGACAAAAAGGTAGAAAATGTCAGTGTCACTGGACTTCATAAAAGCTAGACTGGCACCAGTTTAATCTGGTAGAAATACTGTGGAGCTGAGTTTAGAGAGTTCCCTTTGTATGGAAGTGTGAAGTTGATAATTATATGCAGAAGGAACTTCTAGTACTGCATCAAAAGCAGAACATCTACTGTATGCGTTGATGCTGACTGAAAGGAAGAAAACACTTAAAACTCTCCGGTTCTTGACTGGACATGACATCAGAGTTCTAAAGTTTTTCAACCTGGGTATATAAAACTCCAGGAGGAAAAAATATTTTACTAGAAGTTATCTCATTTTTAAAAGGGCTGTGTAATTATAAAGATTTTACTTGACTCTCCTGAATTCACAAATTGAGAACAGGAATTAAAACTGATGATATTTCATCTTAAAAAGGGCAGTGTTTTTAGAACTTGCCATTCTTCAACTTCTGATATGCTGTATTGGCAGTCTTGCAAAACTGTACTTGCCCATTGTGATTAGTGGGATCTTTAATTGCCCACAATTAAAGTCCTTGTTGGCAGGAGATGCTGATAATGGTTAGCATTATCACACCAGGCAGAAAAGCATTCTCCATTTTGTAAGGCTGATGAATGCAAGTTGTTAACATGAATTAATTGGTACTGTAGGAAGTAGTAACATGCCAATAATAACTTGTATGTCTTCTTCCGTTTAAGGTATCTAGTGGATAGTCGCTGGTTCAAACAGTGGAAAAAATATGTTGGTTTTGACAGCTGGGACAAATACCAGATGGGAGATCAGAATGTGTACCCTGGTCCTATCGATAATTCTGGACTTCTCAAAGGTAACTGCTTCTGATTGTGTAATAAACCAATACTAACATTTAGTGCAAATTTGTCACAGATTGTTCATCTTTTGTAGTTGATAGTGTAAATAAATCTCAGCATATATGAAGGTGAAACTTTTTGTTTGTTTCTTCTCAGACTGTGACAAGGGAACTGGAATACGTTCCCTTAACAAATTAGTTTTATAAATAAAATTATTGTAACTTCTTTGCAATAACAGAATATTTAATAATGTGCAAATTACTCATTTATAATGATATTTTGGGCAACCTTGGGAGTTGAAATTTAGTCAAATTGACAGATAGCTAGGCTGAGTTCACTAAGATTTTTTTAGCTTAACTAAATTGGTTGATTTAAAATAACATTTTTAAGTTGAACTCTGAAATTTCTTTTTGTAAATGCCCTTTGTTTCTGGAACAATTGAAGAACAGGCGTTAGGCAGTTCAGTGATAATATAAAGTGATGTGAAATGATAGAGGATAATCTGCTAATTTTTTATGGTCTTCTAAGTAGGGTTAAACTCCATCACTGTTGTAATTACTCAGGTCTGACTGACTTTTGCTGAACTGTAGTCAGATTTGTGGACACAGGTCTCTGAATACTTTTGCCAATATTTTAATCTTTAGGTCAAATTCTGTATTTAATGTCCAGTATTGAGATACCATTAGAGCTGTTAATATTTAATCTGTAAAATCTAGTGTATACAAAATCTAGCAGATAATTGGTTTCCTTCTTTGAAGTTACAGGTAATGTAATAGTACTGCATAATTTGTCTGCACATTGTAATACAAATTTTTACAGTTTCATGGGATTTATGATGGACTCTTGACTTTCTTCATTCAAAACCTCTCAACTGTAATTAATACCTCATTATTTTACAAGTTAAATGTTAAAGATGGTCGTCTCTTTCATAGGACTTGTCATACCATGTTGCACTAGTTGTCAGTGTGAGTGTTTGACAGTGACTAGTATCAGTGCCTTTGAAGAAGGTGCTGTATTGTCATATGCATCTATATGTTCTCTTCCATCCATAAACTGAAAGGTCTTTTTGCTCCAGGTGAGTGATGTGTTTTGTCTTCTGAAAGGTGAGGATCTAGATCTTTTGTACATTCTTGTAGTAAACCTTGCGATGAGGCAGGCATGTTCAGGTGATGCTTTTCAGTTGAAAGCAGATGTAGAAAGATCTTTTTATCCTTGGTGAGGCTGCATCAGCTTATTCTCTCTTCTGTGTCTACCCATTTAAAAAAAAATGGTTTTATTGATGTGCAAAGCACTGTGTTAGTTGATCTGTATTATTTATAACTTAATGTACATACCCATTTAGATGATGTATAAAGTTACTGTGGATATGGGGTCTATATTAGAGTTAGCTGTCCAAATCTGAAGTCATGTTAGTTATTTTGCTAAAAGCTCTTCAAAACCTGTATTCTATCGTTTTTGACAATGCCAATACCCTTTTCAAAATCAACACAGCATCGGGGTTTATGAACTTCACGTTTTTCTCATTCATGGTTCTAAAACTGTGTCTCTGCATTGGCAGTGATACCGTGCATCCACTCACTGTCTGACATCTATTGTTCCTGTCTGATGGCAGTTTTAAAATTAAGGGCATTAGTGCTCAGCAAATAGTAACTGTCTCCACCTGCTGCAAAGCAGCAATCCTCTGTACTAGGTTTCCTATCTAGCATAAATTGTACCTGAAAATACTTGGGGTTTAATCCTGTCTTTGGCACGTAGTATGCACTAGTTGCTCTCATACTGCTCTCCTTAAGTGTTAAGTCTGAAAATTTGCATCTGATTTAAAGAATAAAATAATCTGCAATAGGCATGCTTTCTCACATATTCTGCAGTGTAATGCAGAGATAAGGAAAATTATTATTGAATTCAAGAAAGACTGAATCCAGGAAACTGAAGCAGTATGTTGTGTTTACATTACTTAAGTGCTGCTCCCTTATTTCCAGAACATTTGGGTGAAGTGAAAGCAGTGAAAAGTAACAGGTAGCGATTTCAGTTAATCTCAACATATGTAAAAAAAATTGTTGTTGAATGTAATTGAATGCACATGTGCCATCTTCAGAAGAAGAGATACAGAGCCAACTTTAGATTAGCAAAGGAAGCACAAGGAAGTAGTTATTTAGAATAGCTGATTGTTCATCATAGAAAAGTGTTGCATATGAAGGACTGAGCCATCAGTCAGGGGACCTCCTTGATGGAATAAGGTTCTGAAGCAGCCAGGAGAGAGCAGTGATAATATGAGAGCAACCACTCTGCAGACACCAAGGCCAGTGAAGAAGGAGGAGGGGTAGGAGGTGCTCCAGATGCCAGAGCAGAGATTACCCTGCAGCCCACGGTGAAGACCCTTGTGAGACAGGCTGTCCCCCTGCAGCCCATGAAGGTTCACAGTGGAGCAGATACCCACCTGCAGCCCATGGAGGACCCCACACCAAACCCCCTTGAAGGAGGACATGACCCCGTGGGAAACCCAAGCTGGAGCAAGCTCCCGGGCAGGAGCTGGTGGTCTCATGGAGAGAGGAGCCTGGGCTGGAGCAGGTTTGCTGGCAGGGCTTGTGACCCTGTGGGGGACCCGTGCCGGAGCAGTCTGTTCCTGAAGGACAGCACCCCATGGAAAGGAGCTACACTGGAGCAGTTCATGAACTGCAGCCCATGGGAAGGACTAATGTTGAGGAAGTTTGTGGAGAACTGTCTCCCATGAGAGGGACCTCATGGCGGAGCAGGGAAGGACTGTGAGGAGTCCTCCCCTGTGGAGGAAGGAGCAGCAGAGACAGCGTGTGAGGGACTGACCGCAGCCCCCATTCCCTGTCCCCCTGTGCTGCTGGGGTAGGAGGAGGTAGAGAATATTAAGAGTAAATTTAAGCCCAGGAAGAAGGAACAGGTGAGGGAAAGATGTTTTTAAGATTTGGTTTTATTTCTCAATTTCATACTCTGATTTGATCGGTAATACATCAGACTAATTTCCCCAAGTCTAGTCTGTTTTGCTGGTGACAGTGATTTGCAAGTGATCTCTCCCTGTCCTTATCTCAACCCAAGACCCTTTCATTATATTTTCTCTCCCCTGTCCCTGAGGAGTGGAGTGATAGAGTGGCTTTGGTGGGTGCCTGGCATCCAGCCAGGGTCAACCCACCACCACAACATAATGAAGTATGAAAATAAAATAGACCAAGTTTGTCATCCTGATTCATTCTTTGGAGCTGAATGTGTGGCTCTCCCTGTTTGATCTCCCTCTGTACAGAGGGATCTTTACTGACCTGTAGTTGCATACTTCCAAATGGAAAGACAGCTGCCCTGATTGTCTGAGGCTCACAGTGGCTCAGATCTAGAATCACCTCTTACTGTATAGGATAGCTGCTATCGTACTACTGTAATAAGAATTGAACCAGAGATGAAAACATGCTGCTTATGTAAAGAGGTTGCCAAGTTGTACTTCTTTGAAGTGCTGCATCTCACTGTCTCTGTGAAGAATTTTGTAGGGACTGTGTTTCCAGAGCACTCAGGATCTTTTAAGTAAGAGGGTTGTACTAAGTTATTTTCCTTGTCTGGCATGGAGCGAATTACTTCGAACTTTGTCTTGGATCTACTGTAACTACCCATTCCTGAATTTTCAGTGAGGGATGAAACTAGCATGAAATGGAAGTATCCATGGTGATGTGGGAATATGTGTGAAGTGGGTGAAGAAATGGATTGGTTTCTCTGAAGGCTATGATGGTGTGTGATAACAAGCTAGGCGCTTATGATTGCATGAAGATACGGAGTTGTCACTTGGGTTCCTGAGTGTAACAATACTACTTGAAACAGGTGTGCTATGCATGAACCGGATAGCTCGCCTAAATAGTTTCAGAAGAGCTTTGCTTTGAACACCATAATACTGATAAGGTAACTGTGACTCAGAAAATATTTTGTTTGCTATTTATATGAAAAATGTTACATTAAAAACTCAGGTAACAGAATTACAGTATTCAAGTAAAAATATCTCTTGTAGACGGCGATTCTCAGTCTCTCAAGGAACATCTCATTGATGAGCTGGACTACATCCTTTTGCCAACTGAAGGCTGGAATCGGCTAGTTAGCTGGTACACACTGATGGAAGGTCAAGAGCCAATAGCACGCAAGGTACTCTTAAATTACCTACTGGGATGAATATGATTTAGATATAGTCCTGTAAATATGCAGGAGTTACACAGGAATTTATTAGAATATTTTAAGTCCTGCCCTCTAATAGTCATATAGACAAATGTTGCTTTAGTTGCTTATAGGGATCTAATTTTTATTCATATTTTAGAGGCTTAGGTTTTTAATATTGAGAAATGAGGATGCAAAGGATGTAATACTTTTTTTTTTTTTTTTTTGCCTGGAAGTAAGCACACTAATATTTCAAGAAGAACTTGTTTTAGAAGCTTGTAAGTCTGTTAATGCAAATGATCATAGAATCATAGAATGGTTAGGCTTGGAAAGGACCTTGAAGATTGCCTAGTGCCAACAAATGGGTTTGTAATTAAGTATAAAACTCTAAAACTGTATTAACTATATTAGTGAAAAGCCTAGCTCTAATAATGTTAACACTGGTAGAGTAATTGGTAGTTCCTTTTCTGATAAGCACAGTCCTCCGTGTTCAGCAGCTTGCTAAGGGAGTTTTTCCTTAAGCAAAAAGTTTACGTCAACACAAGTAGCAGTCCGTGATATGGTGGATACTGTGGCCCTCTGTCAGTACCCAGCACATACCATCCTTATTATTAAGGTGATACGACATTTTACCAATAATTTTATCATTATTGATCATACAGTCTTTTTTGTTTGTATTCTTTCTTAAGATTTTCAGGTTAGAGATTACAGTTGCATCCTCACTTAATTACTGAATTACTTAAGTTTTAAAATACATTTTGGTATGTTTGCCATTTCTAAATTGACCATTAGGGTATATTCTTTCAGTTACAGAGATCTTTGTTTTAATTCCTGAAAAATTGCTGAAAAAATATAATCATAATTCAGTTTGATACGACTTCTGGTATAATACAACTTTTTTTTTCCTCCTATGACATGAGTATGGCCTAATTACATGCCTGCTGGCTGCTTACTTGAAGTGCATTCCTTTCAAACAAATGCCACATCCAGCTACAGAAGAAATTTTGTGTCTTCAAGATTCATTTGGTCAGAAATAGAAGTAGTTTGTTGGGTTTTTTTTAACATTTTCTTAAACACAATAAGAGATGCTTTTTTAAAGAGACATCGCTGGAATGTCTCTTTCTTTTTCTCTAGTTCTGTAAGAGCTGAAATCCATTTAAATGGCTCTCCTTCTTTAAAGATATATGTTATCAAGTTGTTACTGTTTTTCCTGAAGATGGATTTCAGCAAACTGAATGCTCGTCCATCGTCATGGTAAAGTAAAAGTTCTGTAATTTTTTCACTTTGGGGGGAAAATGGAAGGAGAGAGAGGGAGATTAGAGTTACTTGCCTTTTACTTGGAACAAACGACCCGGAAAAATACATGGAGTGTAATGAATGGCCAGGTAAACTGGCATAACTTCATTATTTTCTGCCAATATGAGCAGTAGTTATTCTCTGAGATACATATTCCAGTTCAGAATTTTTCTTTCTGATGCTTTGGTCATTTGTTCATGGTTGGTTGTTCTGTCTTTCTTCATAGATGTGGGATGATACTTTTCTTTCACCCCCTCTGTTACATCAGCTGTTTTTGGAATGTGGGTCCAAATTTTAAATTGATACAATGTTGTGCTTGACCCATGTCAAATAACGTTATGACTTTATGTGATAGAATGTGGTAATACTACCACCACAGTGTTGGTTTTATTCTCAGAAATTTCTTGGCTATACTGCACAGTTTTGTTTACTGCATCTATTTTGTTGTTACTCTAGTAGCTGAAAACCCTACTAAGCCGCTCAAATTAAGATGCATTTTTATTTAAATGTCATGGTTGGCAGTCATTAAAGCCAAGGCTGAATGGCAATGAAATAATTCACTTTTTTTCTTTTTTCTTTTTTTGTTTTTTTTTCTTCCCCTCTTATGGCACATGCTTATAAGGTATATTTGTACAGCAGATAGCAGATCTCTGCTAGCAATTAGCTGGTGGGTTTGTTTTTTTTTTTTAACCATATTTGTCAGATGTATCACATATCAGGCCGATGGTTATTTTTGGAACAGTCTACATGACTAAGTACTGCAGTTACACTTTGGAAGATCAAAGGGAAAAACATTTAAGAGGTGACCCTGAATATTTTTTTTCTACATTTTGCTTTGATTTAAAAAAAAAAAAAAAATCCTGTATACTTAACTATTTTGTAAGAGGTGTTACAAAAATGAATGTATAATAAACTGTAATGAGTAGGTGAAATTTGAATGTATTTATTATCGGAATGTGAGTGGAAGATTTGTAGGTTTTGTTTAAAATGTGATACCCAAATTTTTTTAGTGTATATTATTTTTTGATAAATGTTCTTTAACTGTGAAAACTCGTTCTTCAGGTTTTGGGGAAGTAGCATACAACAAATGTATTTTGAAATAAAAATAACTTCTGGTGTGTTTTATCTTTTGATTGAGTAACTTATCTTTTCATTAAGTATGCATATTTGTGATTTACACTGTACTGTACACTTTAGAAGTCATGGTGGTGTTACACACAAGTAAGACATCATCATCATGGAAAAAAATTACTTTTTAGTTTACTGTGTTTCTAAAAAGTTACAGGAGAATTTTAATTCTATTTTTCTGCATTTTCTGAACTTCAGTTTCTTGAAGAGTTCTCCAAAATATTTTGAAGTGTGTATATGAAAACATGTTTGGACTGATACCTGATCCCAATCTGTTTTTCAGGTCGTTGAACAGGGTATGTTTGTAAAGCACTGCAAAGTAGAAGTATATCTAACAGAATTAAAGCTTTGTGAAAATGGAAATATGAACAATGTTGTCACACGAAGATTTAGTAAAGCTGATACAATAGGTATGCACAACTACTTTTAAAAATATATGATTGTTACTTGTTTAAATTGTACTTGGTAGCAAGTTCTGAATAAATAAGCCTCTAGGTAAAATAATAGATGGGTATTGTAATCATTAAAAAGCATGGGACTAGTCATGTTTGGGTCAAAAGTAAGCTAAATGATTTCGAATAGTTAGGATTCTTAATACAATTTAAAAAGTAATTATGCATTTTATTATCTAGGCATCTGTGTTAACTATAGAGGTTTGCGCTTTTCAGGAAGTGAAGAGTGTGATGTTTTTCATTACCTTTATTGAATTCCATAGTACTATTTCTTGGCTTTTGGTGTGTAAGAAATGTATTTTTTTCATGTGTTTCCATTCATGTCTTTTATTATTCAGTACTTCTTAGTCATATATATAAAGAGAAGGGTATATTACAAAACACAGAATGAATTGAATTTCTAAGTTAATGGCTAAAGGTGACCTACAAAGGCAGTATTCTTTGGGTTGGGAAGTAGCAGGCCAGGCACAATCTTTTACAGTAACTGAGTCCTGCGTTAAACCTTTAACTTATCTTTCTTTGTAATTACTTTGCCTGCTCTTTGAGCATTTTGTCATTGTTTGAAACCACATTTTGATAACATTTGTCTCTGAAAATAACAATCAGAACATGTGCAAAGATACTGCTGATCATATAAACTCAATTTTTGGTGTATTTGTGCATGTGTAGCTGAGGTAAGAGTCTTTCAATCAACTGTCTTTGTGCAGCTAGAATTGTACTTCATGCCCTTGGCACTTTATGCCCAGCCATTAGTCTTTGTTTACACTCTTTGACAACAATGTAGTTTTTTTCAGGCTTTGCTTCTCTATAGATATGGGGTAGTAACTTATACTTGCTGCCCTTTAATTCTTTGCAGATTGCTTGCTTTAAAAACAGAAACATTTTACTTCATTAAATTTTAGTCTTTACGTTAAACAAGTAATCATCTGTTTGTATTAGAATAAAAACTTTAAAATTACAAAATTTGTCCTAGAAAAAAGGCTTCAGTGTTGTATGTTAATTGGCCTTTTTGAGGTCTCATTTAACTTGGGAAGATGTACTTCATTATTCTCTAAGCAAACCTAGAAACTAAGAAAAAATAATTTAACATTATCCTTTCCTGAGGACTAAATACAGGCTATTTTTCAGCTATACTGAATTCAGTTGTATCATTGGAATTACAGGTAGTGGATGAATTTCTGTTATTTTCTTTAATCAATAGGCATTGCACTTTGGAATGACTTTTACTTGAAGGTGTATTCATTTTTTCTTAGCAGAGAGAGAACTACAATTACAAGAAGATTGTCATAAAGGGTAATGAGAAACAGTCAGGCTTATTGGCAACCCCTTTCCAGACACTGGCCTTACTTGCTTTCCTGAGATGGGGATAACATGCTCTGGGAAGCCTTAAAAACATGCCCTTTCTGAAGCTGAAGCTTCTTACGCAGAGCACCAAGCAGGGCCATCCTAGCCAGGACATCCAAAAGAGTTTGTATCTTAGAAAAAGAGCTAGAAAAATTAAAATAATTTTTTAAGAGTGAAAAAAAAAAAAAAAAAGTGATCCTTGAGGTTTTTTTTCTTATTATCCGTTAATAAGATGGTGATTATTTTTTTTTCCCCCACTGTTCTTACCTTAAGTATATTTAAGGTAGTTCTAGAATTCATCAACTATATAGCAGAGATGCTTGTTATATCAAGAAAAAATAGACAAGAGGAATCTTACAGAGTCTTCATTATTTTTCACCCTTCCTTTTATATGCCAGTAAGGAATGCATTCTTATTATGGTTGCAGAAGACTTGTAATACAATAGAGTCAATATCAGTCCCACTGAAGTGAGTGGGAATAAGGTACTATGGTATTTTCAATGTTTTAATTTTTCTAGCCACTATTGATTATATTATTTACTACCCTCAAAAGATCTGTACAAGACCTTCCTTAATTCACATAAACAGAGAAAGTTTTGGAGCACCTTAAATACTCTAATACAGCATAGTATTCACCTACCAGTCTTCAAATGTGTGTTATCCCTGGAATACCTTTGCTTTTCCACTTATTTTCTTGGGATGGTACTGGATATGTCCAGTGTGTTCTTCTTGGGAGTCCCCTACAATTGAGGAGGCAGTGTGTAGTAACTTTGAGACTGATTGATGACTAACTCTTTTTGGGGGGGTGAGGGTAGTTTTTTAATTTTAAAAATAAAATTACATAGTTGATGACAGTATGACGATAGATGTAGTTCAGGCAGCATTTCAGTCCAGTTTTTGTTGCTGATCCTAGAGGGCATCAGGGCTTCTGAGTGAAAATGAATTAATGATCCATTCAGGAGTGTTAATCATATGGAAGTATGATAAAACTAAAGTCATCAGCTAATGTATAGGCCTTTTCTACCTTTATTCAAGAGTTTTACAAACCGCAAAATGACGAAGGCTGTCTGTAGCCTCTGTTCTGGATGAATAGGAATCAGGTTATGTCTGCAATGCCATAAAATAATTCCAAAACCAAGCTGATAAACTTTGTAGAAGATTACACCAGTGGCTCTACATGTAATGGACTTTTGGACTTGCTAGTAAATTATATTGGCAAATGGCTTTGATTTATCTTTAATTTACTGCAGAATATAAGAATGTAAAACTTGCCACCCTTGAGTTGGGGATCTGGGATCTGTGACTAGCCTTGCCCTTCTTTAGGAAGCTGAGATTACTATTTTATAGTACAGATTAACACCTTATTGCAGTTTCTTTTAACCGGTATTTCTGATAGCACTAGCCTTTAGGAGACAGTGTACTTACTTGTATTTGGATCCACTGAACTTGTCCAGCGTCTCATTCAGACTCTTTCACATAGTCTTGCAAAATAGTAATTAAATCATGCAGCTGTTTTTATGGAGGAGCTATCTGATTTTTAATGATTCAGGTTATATCCTATATGGGATCCATAACTTTTAACTCTCAAATTGAACTATCCCAAATTGTGGCTATAGCTGATGGAGTGAGAGGCATCTTTTAAGGCCAGTTCTTCCTGTCTCTTTTGGACATCATCCTAGTACTAATCATCTCATACATGGGATGTGTATAACACTCCTAGAGGAGAATCCCATACACAATATGCCTCAGACCGTACCTGTTTGAATGTAATGTTTTCACTTAGACTGGAACAAGCACTTTCACTTTAGATCATAAGCCAGCGCTTCAGTGACACTTGCAGGGGGGCGGGGGGAAGAATTATAAAGTGTGCATTGGTTACATTCATGAAAGTATGTAAAAGAACCGTAGTTTCAGTCTCAAAATCAGCATAACAGTCAAGTGGAACATTCTCTTCCCAGAGTCTTGGATGTAAGGTTAGTCATCTGATAGAATTGGTGCTTCCTGTCTCGTAACAGTTCTGTTAGTGAAGCTGGAATATGTTAAAAATGAACATAACAAATGTTAACTTAGTACTTGTGAGGAATACAGACTGCAATGCTCAAATAATCGATTGTCATAGTATTAATAAGGTAATGAAAAATTATCTTTTGTAAATTCTTCATTTAGTGAGTCATTGATAAACCTAGATTTTTTTAAGATTATTGCTGACTAGATTCATTCTTACATTCAAATATAGTTATTTGAAATTATTAGTTGAGAACTGATTCAGACACTACCTGATTTTTTTTTAAAAAATTCAACAAATCAAGTAACAACCTGTTGCCTTGTTTATAGCGCCTACCTTGCCTACGTAGCGTCTTCATTACAGAAACAGATGATCCAGTGTAACACTTGCTTTCATAATAAAATGTGTGCTAACTAGTATAGAAGGAAGTTGTATTCAGTTGCCTACAATATCTACAAATATTATATTGGTCAGTTGTCATGCATTTCACAAGCCAATGTCTAGATTTTTACAAGGTACTTTTAAGCCTCAGGTTTCATTTTGACTTTTCATATTTAACATAGTGGAAGAGAAAATAAGTAAAAGGGAGCAAGGGGGATCCTAGAGGAGCAGACACACTGGTGTTTCATCCTGAGACTTCAGGGGAATATCTCTCAAAGAGCTTACAGTGCCCATTTTTATAATTGTGTTTTCAATGATCATCAGGAATAAACTGCACATTTCTTGACTCCTGTTTTTTTTGTGTTAGCTGTTATGAGACTTGGCTGCTGTGGGGCTTTATGCATGTGTGTGTACCAATTTAAAAAAAAAAACAAAAACAAAACCAAAAACAAAACCTGAGGTTGCTATGATATAGCACTGTACGTACTAGTTCAAATTAAAGAACTCTTCAATAAATTATACTTTTGCATAAGGAGAAAGGACTTAATTATGACCTTCTTAAATTTCAGTTGTAGACAATAGTTACCTTAAAATTATGTAACACTGATTATATTTCTGTCAGGTAAAGTAGGAGCTGGTAGACCCTATGTTAAATCTTTCAGGGACATAAAAATTTTCATCATCCTTTTAAAATAGATCTGTGTGCTTCAGGTTTACAGAGTAGTGTTTGATTTCCGTGAGCATGTAAATTAAACTTTATGCATATATATCGTGGTTAGTCCTAATTGCACTAGGATATGGATAGCAGAAGAGTGAAAACCAAAAAGGATTTGATTTAGGAAGAGAAACAGAATGACTTGCACTCCCTACACCTGATTTTGCTGCCAGTGTTGCTTCTAATCATTCCCTACCCACCCAGGCTCCTGTGTTACCACACTCTGAGAAATTAGTAGATGGGTACTTAGGTACCTCCTGTCACCTGTTATTTATCAACTGGTCTTTGTTTGGTCTGCTTTGCTTAGAGATTCAGGAGGGAATAAAATAGCCTTCTGACTGCTTCCATTTTAAAGGCAAGCAAACTTGCAACTTCCTGCTTATCCTACAACATAATGTAGTTGCATGGTGATTTCTGCAGTTTCATTCATATTTTGAATATAAGAAAAGAGTAGATTATTCTGATGCTTTATTCAGCCTTATACTATTTGTGTAGTGAAATGCTAAACTTGTGTTCTCTCCCTTGCAAAACAGATACAATTGAAAAAGAGATAAGAAAAATCTTCAATATTCCAGGTGAAAAAGAGACCAGATTGTGGAACAAATACATGAGTAATACTTTTGAACCTTTGAATAAACCAGACAGTACCATACAGGATGCTGGTTTATACCAGGGACAGGTACAGTGTAATATTATTTCTTTTTTAAATACTTTTAATTTTTTTTGCTTGTGAGAATGTAGCTGTACCCAGTGAATTTTCCCTCTTTTTAAATAAAAATTGTCTCCTAATAGATTGTGTTAGGATAGAGGATTTTATAAACAAATTCATCAAAATAAAAGTAGTCTTTGTGTTTTCAGGATTAAAGATGAGTTTAACTCTCCTGTTGAATTAAAAGTAAATGAACATAACACTGCTGACTTGGATTGGTAAAACCTGAAATAAAAAAAATATTCCTAGTATCGGATATGTTCTTGTAATGAAACCCCAAAAATGAAGAGCTTTTTAGATACTCTAAAAGAATAATGTTTTCTACTTAAATTCCACTGTCCAGATTTCAGAAAGAAATTAAGAAAAAATGAAAATATTTCAGATAAGAACTATAGAGACAACAGAGTTTGAAAACTTGCTTTAGCATGAGACCACATCATTACTTTAAAATCCCTTTCATGGGAGGATTTCTTACAAGCTAATTTTTTTACTTTTCCAGGTGAATATAAAGAACAAATATTGGATGTTAAAGCTACACAAATATAAATGTGCACTGTTTGAACAATTTCATTCTTGGAATAACTTTTCAGATTATTACATTGATTCTTTAGTCTTCAAATAGTTGGATGATTTTTCAACTGTTGTAGTTCATGATGTTGTGCTACAAATATGATTGGGTGAAATTTGATGGCAGTAATTGTAGGTGAAATGATATTAAAGTATTTCCTTTTGCCTTGAAATACTTGACTCTAACCTACTTACCAGCAGTATTTATGCTGTGCTTCGGTTTTCTTTTATGGCATGGAAGGTAAGTAATCAGTGCACCAAAATAACAGCTTGAACTATTGTGCCCTTTAGTTTCATGCTGCACGCACTTAAACCCTCACACAGGTAATTTTAACAATGCAAAGGTCCTGCTGGAAGAGCCCACATCTCCCATAAAAGATTTGCGTCAAAGATGTAACTTGCAAATTGCCTCTATGCCAGTGAAACATTAACTATGAAGCAAGCATAGTCTAATATAGCCATAAAAAGATCTCTAGGTGACATCTGTACTTTCAGGAAAGCAAATATTGTTCAAAACTGAGTTTAACCATGGTTTCTGAAAATGCTAAATGTCATGGTAGACCATGTGTGTTTGGTCAGTGACACCTGTTGATACACAAGGTTGTTATTTTTCTTGCTGAGCCTTCTAATCTAGTAATAGTTATTCTGACTATTACAGTCTATATAACCTAATAGTTATTTTTTACTGTATAATTCTAAACTATGTATGTGTTTGAGTAATCTAATGTTTTAATTTATCAGTTGATTTCTGAAGTGAGCCTTTAGGGGTTCCATTGAACTTTTCAATCTAAATCTTCCTTTTATTTAGTAGTCTCTGAGAGCCAATGGAAAGAAATACGGTAGTCTGTTTTAACAGCATTCATGACCAAAGATAGCAGACTGCTCTTTTCCTGATAGAAAGCTGGTCATGATGCAAAGCTAGTTTTCAATGTTATGTCTTAATGTATTCAGACTGAAAATGCAATTACATCTTCAAATGGCAGCATGACTTATGTATAAGATTTTGAGCATAAGTACATATGTGAATATATGTCACTGTGTAGACACATACAGGCATAGCATGGCAGTTAATTAGCATCCTTAAACATCAGTGTACAGGTATGCAGAATTAGTTGCATTGGAAATTAAGAGTTAGATTCGGTTTAAATAGTGGAGTCTAGTTGCCATTTCAAATGATCTGGCTATCCCAGCTGTCAATCCAGAAAGGCATGAGCTTTTTGTAGGTCCTGTGTCATACCTCCCAGCGCAGGGCAGATATCTCAAATACCCAACAGCGTTTCAAATGGCACTTGATGCCTGTGTTAGGACTGAGTGTTCTGTACTCCCTTTTGTACCAATAACAACTTGAATGAAATTCATTTCATTAGTCAGCTGTCCCATTGGAAAATTAATACTAGATGAATGCTTTTGCAAAAAATATATGAGTAACCAGACAGGTGTGATCTCAAGGCTGTCAAGGCAGAAAATAGTTTGGTTTGGGGTTTTTTCCTACCAGTCTGTTCTCTGTGAGACAAAATTCCTTCAGGAATATCCCTTCCTTAACAGTGTTGGTGTATAGACATGGGATTTCTATAGATTCATAGCTGTTGTTTAGACACTGCAGATCATCTTCTGACCTCTTGAAAAGTAAGGTCTTGCCCTTTTATCTGTGGATTGTTGAGGCATAGAAATATTAAGTGGCTTGCCCACAGTGGCACAAATTAAGATGTGGGGAGAAAAAAAGTGAATACAGCAAGAGGACGGTGCAGTGTAATTGAATGCAATATTCTTGAACCTCAGGGAATAGTTACTTAAACATCAGTCTTTTCCATCTCAATCACATGTCAGCAAATCCGTTAAAAAGATTGCTTTCTGTTCCAATCTACTGATATATTTATTTCAGTGTTCTTATTACACTTTTTGTGGTAGGTGCTGGTGATAGAACAGAAGAATGAGGATGGAACATGGCCAAGAGGCCCTTCAACTCCTAAGTAAGTTGTGAATTTTAAGTCATGGTATTCACTATAGCTTAACTGTTTTCACGTATTATTTTGCTTTAAAAAAAACCTGTTTTTAAAAGTGACATTTCATTTTGAAAATGGGCCTTCAGATGCTTTAGCTGAAAATATGCCAAATAGTGTATTTGTTGTAAGTGCTACACACTGTAGAACATGACATAATAAAGGTGAATTCCTGCATATACTTTGCTTAATTTTGTTGATTTCAGCCAGTCACGTACATTAACCTGCTTAAAAATGGGGGGGGGAGGGGCAGACCCAACCAAAACACATAACAGAAAACTGTAACACTTAGCATATTTTATTTGTTTCAAAGCGTAGCATATCTGTTAGGTGAACATAGGTATATGTATTTTATCAGTATTTTTCTTACATGTAAATGTTTTCATGGATACCTTGTCCTTTTATCTCCAGAGCACAGTATTTACACATAAACATCATTTAAATTGCAGTCTACCTACCAGCATGTTACTTTTGTTCTTTGTTGGGCTGTCATCAATTAACTGAGTACTATGTTCTTTTTCTTTTCTGTTCTTCCTGCTGCCATTATCAACAGCATCTTGGTAATGGCAAGTGAGCAGAAAGACTTGTGTGTTTTTTCTCATTTAGTCTGATAAACTTTAATATTGTTCTGTTGGTATTGAAGCTCAGTTGGAACTAGTTACTAGTAAACTAACATGATCTCAGCCTTACAAATAGCTAACTGTGGGGTTTTTTCCCTTTGGCTGGTTCTTGAGCATATCTTTCATGAAAAGTTCTTTTAAGTTCCTTTTATTCCTTTTGATACTCTACATTCATGTAATTGATGTTGTGTGTTTTAAAACATTTTTATAATATTGCTTCTCATTTGAAGGACAGATTCTTTATCTTTGGTGTTTTATATCAACCACTTTTATTAGGAGCACTAGCTTCTATTAAGTTGCTTAATGAAGTCTGAGTTCAATTTAAGCTTGGTATGAACAGTATAATCTTGCTTAGCAAGATATTATGACACAAAGAATTGAGAATGTAGAGCAGCAAAAAGAATGGGATGCAATAATCTCTGACCTCAAAAAGCATCTAGTAGAATCATAGAATCATAGAAAGGTCTGG
>KL289794.1:0-14065 GCA_000699545.1 Podiceps cristatus
TTTTTTATGAAGATATGATGGGGGGTATGAATGAGAGAGTTTATTTTTAAATAAATTTAAAAAGTAAAGCACCAACTTAAAGCAAATGCTTTTAATAGGTATTTGAAAGCATCTGTCAACTTTTAAAGTAGTATTTGATTTTTTTTTTAGTGAAGTTTTATGATATTTATTGCTACGATCTGAAATAGACCGTTTTGGTCAATGGCAGCTAACTTTTTAAACTCTTAATACAAATATGTCAGATTAAAATAAAAATTGCTCTAACTGAAGTGGATGAAAATGCAAATTTCTGTAAGGTGGAAATACAGGCTGAGTACAGAATAAGCATCTGAGAATAAAGGTATTTGAATAATGTGTGATTATTTTTTCTGTCCTTCTGAAATCATCTAAAGTAATTTTCTTAGAAAAATACCTAAATAAAACCAGACAGCTATGTGTAGTATGCGTTACTTTCAGTGAGCTTTTTTGTTTCTATGTGCATGTCTATAGTTTTATTGCAAGGATATATTTATTGCACAACACATCCAATCAGTGCAAACTCCGTAAAAGAAACCTTGAAGCAGTTGCACTGTCTTTGGAAGCATAAAAGAAATGTTGTGAGCCAGATGTATGACCTGCATGTTCATGATGGAGACCTGCTTTCTTCCTTAGGCTAAGCAGTAGCTTCATTGTCTGTCTGGGCCCTGTGTTCTGAATCAGAATTGTGCTGTCACTTTTTGGTTTGTGGCTGGCTCTAAAAAATGAATTGATTACTGAATTCCTAAAAATCTGCATCAGCTTTAGCTAAGGGGCAAAGAGATGAGTGGATGAATGCAATGTGACAGTTCTCCTTCCTAGGAAAGGGCTTTGGTGTATAAAGCAGCTTGTCTTTCTTACCTAAAGTCAGAAATGGCACATGAGTAAGTTAGTGAAAGATTATATGCAGACTTAAGTCAATACACTGTTATCCAATTAAGTTTGTGCTGTTGTGAACAGTAAAATACAAATTATTTGAACTTTTTTCCCCCTGACTGTGGAGTAGTGAGTCATGCGCTCAGGTATTGCAGTGCGAGTGGTCTGTCTCTGTTTAGCTTGTATCAACTTGGACATAGGTTGGTGCATATGAACTTACCTGAGTGTGTTATGTAAAGTCCTAAAAATAATTTTCTGTAATCAGTAGTACAAAATGAGATTTTCAATGATTTTTTCTTTTTGTTATTTAACTTAATGTATTGCTTTTTTGTTTCATGTGATGCTTAAAGTGCATGATAGAGGAATGTTTTTATTTCAGCTAATATGTAAACCGAAAACAAAAAATTTAGCAAGCTGGCTTTTTGAGGGCTGGTAATTAGGGGTTTTAATAAAGAAAAAAGAATTAATATATTTCTATGTAAAAAGACTGCAAAGTGAGTTGTTATTATTACATTTGATCTTTACTAGTTTGTGTGTATTCACTGTCTTGGCTGTGATGGCTCTTACTGAGGTCTATTGGAAAAATCATCCATTTCCGTTCATTATGGACTACTGGAAAAGAAACAAGTGAATTGTCTGTGTGAATGCAAGAGGATTTAGCTGGAAAGGAAGCCTACTGGCTGGTGGTTCTCTCTTGGAGCCTCTTGCCTGAGGTTCACTGGCTCATAAGAGAATCAACAGTCACCTGTTGGGACGTAGGCAGGAATTCATGCTGATAGCTACACTGACTCTCCTGTCTTGGAGAATAGGCCTTTCTTTAAACAGCTGTTATTGTGTTAAACACTGAACTGTGATGTGTTTCTTGAGGCTCAATAAAAATGTTTGTTTGTGTTACAGCATAATACTGTTTTTCTTTATCTGTGTGGTATTTAATTTTTTATCATATAATTTTCCTTTCATAATAATGTTGCTTTATCATGCTGTATCCACCTGCCTGTATTTCACATGGTGCTCAGTTTTCCACTGTTCATGATGATTGAAACTGTGTGATTGTGCGTAAATGGTGAATTCATAGTCAAAGCTTTAAGACCAACTTGACCAGTTTTAGTTGTGCTGTTTAACCGGTAGTGATATAAATGCTGTAATTACAATTACATAGACAGAAGTAAATGATACTTAGCACATTGTAATTACCTCATGTGCTTATAGTTACCTTGAAGTGGGCCTAGTCATTAAGACAAAGGGTTAGAAACTGAACTTTAAAAAAATTTAGTGTAAATTAGGAGAGATTTAAATAATCTATCTGGCCAGTTGGGACAGTATTTCCAGAACTTGGGGGAAATTCATAGACTAGATGATACCAAGTAGTACAACTACAGCTTGTAAGTAAATTGGTTTAGGCAAGAGTTAAGAGAGAAAATAAATCTTACAAGCACGTAAGAGCATATATAATGATGATTAACATAAAAATAAATGAAGGCACTGTGCTCTGGAGTAGCTGTTCCAGAACTAAGTAATATTTCAGAATAGTGTTTTTATAAGCATATATGCCAGGATATATGTTCCTACTGAAATGAGGAAATTTACAGTGGCTAAGGGAAAGAAAAATTTTGCAAAGCCACCTTAAAAAACAGCTCTGAGACAGAAGTAGGCCTCATAACCTGTGAACCATGGAGAATTTTTTTTTTTACTGTTGCACACCAAGAGTCTTGGCGTATTCAATGGCCTCACATTACATGCAAATTTAGTCTGTTATGTGTAATTCAGGCACATCTAAAGATTGTGGTTGGCTTTGATATTAAGTTCTGCTTTACTTTAGAGAAGTGTAGGATTTAAAATTTTTCTTATAGTTACTTGATGCTTTATAGGTCTGTACTTTTATTTTAAGCTAAAATATAAAAGGCTTGGAGCAGAGACAATTAAAATAGGAATGTGTTTGAGCAAAACTTGACTGCTAGCTATATAAACTTGTGAGAAGATGCCGTTTAAGCTTTGAGGAACTGAAGTGAATTCAGTATCTCTGTAGGTCACTGTTTCCATTTTTATTACTCTAGGTGTTTATCATCAAGCACTGTGATTGTTGTTGGAAAAGGCAGGGGAAAGCGTTCAGAAATCTACTGGTAATAATGACTAGATAGTGGTTTTGCTGTTCCAGAAAGCTGTGGTTTGGGGGGGTGCAGGGATTATGGCTGTGGCTGTGGTGTTTGTTTTACCATTTTTTAAAGAGTTCAGAAAAGCTTAGAAAATGCTCTCTATAGAAAAAAGTGTTCTGGAGCAAGTGAAAAGACCTACATTCACAAGTCCTTTTTCCGATATCTTTTACGAGCTTTTCATAGAAAAGCTGACTTAAGCAAAGAAGCTGCACTTTAAAGGCTGTAAATTGAAAACAAACAGAAAATGAAACGGGGTATTTTTAGTGTTAGCTATTGCTTATATCACTACTGTTAATAGTGACCTACTGTGTGAAAAGAGGAAACCAGGATATGCAAGCTAGAAGCTGGAAGAATTTGACCCTGAAATCACTTAATATTCTAGCAGTGAGAGTAACTGAAATTGTTGATTCTCATGAATCTGATAAATTTGCTTCTTGGGCGTGCTTGAGAAGATAAAGGTTTTCTGCTGAGAGGGATCTGTGTATACCTCTTAGAAGAAAACATTCTGTTCAGCAGAGTTGGAGAGGAAAGGAGACAGTGATTCTTCTGGCCTTGAAATCTGTGGATATGAATCTTCATCCTTTTCCTCCTTTGGGCCCTGAATGTGCTAATAACACTTAAAGTTTGACTAGTAACAATTATAATCAGCCTTCAGGCCTTCAATTGCCTGTAGGGTCAGGAAGAAATTATTTTCCTAATGTGTAATTTGGCTTCTTGGCTGCAGATGTGTTCAGTGGCAGATCACACTGTGACAGGTGAAATGCTTCCTACCCCAAATGTTATTTGTGCCCCCCTTGTAGCAGTTGTCAGTCATGTGGCAGGGGTGACCGAAATGGCACAGTCAGCAGTTCTTAGTTTACTGTAGTTTACTATTCCAGACTATTAAAGTATTTGCTGCAGTATTAGACTGATAATGGAGTATGATGATATCAGCCTGGACTTTGGGACTAAGTTTTTCCAGGAGGAATTGTTAGGGACTTTGCAGAAACAGTCATCTTCCTCTGTAGCATGGGGAATGGTTCATCTAATAAAGCATGCCCAAGTGATCTCATACTTAATTGCTTGCAGAGTCTTTTGGCATTGGTAATAACCTATTCTCTATTGATGACATACGTATTTTGTGTAAAAGGACAGAAAAGACTATTTTTGGACTTGCTCTGCAGAAGTTTTGTGAACTTACTTAGCTCAGGTACCACAAGGGCAAATGGTGAGTAACTGCTTCTAGTTCTGGAATGGGCAAATACTCAGAAGTAAATGTTATGCTCTTCGGGCACCATCTGCATTTCACTATGAAGAAGCCTTTTTCCCTTGGTCATCCATATTGGACCCTTTGAGAGCTGCTCTTACAGGGATTCGGGTGATTCTTTATGACTTGTCAGTGGAGCTTTTTTAAAATGTAGTTGACGTGTTGCTTCATCCTGAACTGAGAGTCTGAGAAGTCAGTTGCAAAAACAAGCTTTCATCATGTTAAGATGTAGGTATTAAGTATTTAGTTGTTGTTTTCTTGCTTTGATGAAGTAACTGATAAAGTAGAAACAAAAGCTTGAAAGTTAGTCTAAAACAAAATAAAAGGCATAACCACAGAAACTTCATTGCAGTCTGAGTTGAGATGCGACTACTCTGAAATGGCCAGTAGCCAAGCTTTGCAGTGTGTCTCACTTCACCTGGCCCTAACTGTCATCTGCTCTCTGAAAACATTTCTTAAATGATACAATGATGAGTGTCACCTCTATTTAACAGTGTCATCTGCTCAAAATGTTCTGTAACTTCTGTTGCTTTGTTCCTAAGGTGCAACAAAGATGAAATAACTGCGGAGTGGCTGAGAAAGCGTTTGGGGCTTACAGGAGGGCTGCCTGTATTCTGCTGCTTGGGTAGAAGGCTTTGGCTAGTTTCTATGAACTTGTGTGTGTGTTATCCTTATGGATGAATTGTTGCTACTTTCCCCTCTTTGTACTGATAGTGTATCATATTTAAAATGGGGGGAAAAAGCCTCAGGAAAATATTAAGAATTTATAATTTTATGATAAAAAATACATTTGAAGAAGTAACCTTTTGTGTTCTACTGTTTGATGATAGATTATGAATATAAAAAGCTGCTTTCTTATGATTTTTTTTGTGTCTGATGTCACAGTCAAGTTCTGTATATTCATGGTTTTCAGAGCAGAAAGCTAGAAAAAAAATGCATCCCAAAACCCCCATCCTCAGAGTTGTGATTCCTTTTGGTTGTAAGGAAGCTGTTCTCTTACTGATACTTGTTTTTTATTAAATTGTGTTTGTTGAACTTTCAATAAATCAAATACATGAGAAAACATTATTTCATTCTCATTTTGTCTCTTAGTTAAAAATTGAGGATTTTCACTCAAAATCTGTATTTTTTTTTTTTTTTCCACAGAGGATAGGCATGACATTTCTGTGAAATTGTGATTAACTGTCATACTTTGCTTTTTAACCTAACATGTAAAGCTTCATTTTCTGACTCCTTGCACTGCAATTCACTTGTAGATTTTTGAGTGTTTTTAAAGACAAAATTAAACAATGACTTGAATGTCTTACATATGTATTACCAGTTAATTTGACAAGAATTCACTTGTTTGTTGTTTCTAGGATTAAATTTAACATTACTGGAGTAGGTCTATCAGTTCTAAAAGTGCAAATCCTCATAAGCTGTAGGACTTGATCTCATAACAGCTGTTTAAATGTAGGTTTGGGTTTGTTTTTTCATGATCTCTTGCCCTATGTTCTGTATAGTTCTTCAATAAAAATGATTGCCCAACCCCCCAAATTTTGGTTTAAGGATGACTTTTGTTTGTTTAAAAATCATTAAGGTCACACACACACTCACACACACAAAAAAAATCTAAGATATTGCTGACATGACTGACTAATACTGTTCATGCCACTGTTAATATTGCAGGACATGCATATTATTTATCTGAGCCCCCCTTTTCCCCTCTGTGGTGGTTTTCACACTTCCACATGAGCTGGGCTGCTTTCTCAGCCTGTGTCACTAAACATTAGAATTCTGAGGTACGGTTGCTTGGAATGTAATTGTATAGAATTTTGTTGTTTGGGGTTTTTATTTGGTTGGTTGGGTGGTTTTGCATACCAAAAGAGATGTTTGGAGACAACAGCAGCAATCTGTGTTTTATGTTAATTTTTACTTTGGTGATATGGAAGCAAGGTTGTGGAGTTTGTACCTTTTAGGAGAAGGTATCAAAATATGGGGGGAGTAAGGAATGCAGAAGGGGATGTGCAAACAGTGATATGTTAAGTAGCAGATTGAATTCTGGGTGCTGAGTGAGTTGTCACTAAAGCAGCCAGTAAGAAAATGCTTGCGACAAATATGTGTCAAAACCAGTGTTTCTCTGTATGGTAGGTGCCATTACTCGTGTCTGTCAAGAGTGTTTTTTCTTATTTTTGCTTTCTGAATGCAATGTCACTTTTTATTTTAAAATGTCATAGAGACAAGTAGCAATGTTGGTGACCTTGTAATACTTGTTAGAACACTGACCTTCAAAGTGGGAGATGAAGGTTTAAAATCTCATTTTTCAGATGGATTCAGATTCCATCTTCCAGAAGCACACAATGTGCTTCTGGGAAGTCTCCAACTTCTTCCTGTTTCAGTTCCTCTTTGTGGAAAGAGGGATGTGTTTGTCACTCTCTCAACTTCATCTAGTGGAATGGTAAAGGCAGTCATGGAAAAAAGTCATAGGGTAGGGGAGGAGTTATTTATAGGTTTGGGGTTTTTTAATGCAGTTTTCTGATTTGAGGTTGTTACTGTATTTTAGCCTAAAGACCTGATATTTGTGTGTGTGTGAATAGTCCTTTGGGGAGTAAAATTTAGACCTCTTTGAATTTTTCTTTTTTCTTTAACTCATGTTCATTCTTGTACAGATGATTGTTTTACAGGAAGGGCATTGCCCTTATTTCTCTGTCTTTAAAAGAAACATTTTGAGAGGAATTGAAGAACAATTGCCTGACCAAACATTTAGAGGAAATGAGTGGAGGAGAAATGCTTAATTTGAGCATCCTATATGTGACTGAGGCATGAACTTTTTATCGAGTTTAGTCATATGGTGCAAACACTTCTAAACTGTTTCAGATTTTACTATGTTACTGTCACAATGGATAGAGCTGTTGCCATGTTGAAGATTAAGGAACAGTGTGAACAAGGCTTTCCACATGTGCAGTTAAGATTTTAGGTGTATAAGTGAAACTGAACTTCTGTTTGTGTTGTAATTTTTTGTGGGCTTAGACACAGTAAAACCAGTTGTTTAGGTACCCAGTCAGTCATACTGGTTGAAGTACTGACTTAGCGTGGTACAGCCAGTCTTTTTAGGGAACCTGGAAGTTGTTCACTTTGGAGTTAAACATTTTTATGCCGAAAGACCAATTTGTGAAGTGTGGTACTTGTTAATATGAATGTCTTGGAACTGGAGCTCTCAAAGTGAAAATAATATCACAGATTTGTGTCTGGTATTTTGTTAGACTTTGCATTGTTATTTTGGTTTGTTATAGCTCTGTCTACAAAACCAGATACAGCAGATTTTAGATGTTTAAGTTGCTCTTTTAAATTTATTAACAAAATGTTTTTCTGTTAAGTAACTTAATTTCTTTTTTTTCTTCACAGCTTTCATCCAGTCGGATGGCATAATAGAAATGCTACGTTTTGATGAAGGAGACCTATTGCAGGTACGTAGTCAGAGTGGATCATCTAAAGTAACAGTGTTTCATCTTTTTGATAGCTGCCTTTTGAAACTCAGGGGTGAGTGGATTTTTGAAAATAAGCAAGCATCAGACTTAAGTCCACAAAGCTTTTGGGCCTTCTAGAGTTATTTTCAACAGTATGTTTTGGTGTGTCCTGAGGTTCTGGTTCTCTGATCTTTTGTGTTGGGAAACTGGTGGGTTTTACCACGGGTTCTGTCTGGCCTGTTTGTCCTTGTTTTTTTCCCCTCAGAAAAACTGGCGAATGCTTTGTGTTTAAGAATCATCTTGATGTAGAATTGGGATGCAATTGGGTAGCACAACTAGAGGAACTGAGAAGTGTTGCAAGATTCCTACCTGTAAAGGCACCCCTTGGGACCAAGTCACCACTAGGTTTAAAGAAAGTTCAGATTACTGCAGTGAGGTAACTAATGTTGCAAATATGGATTTTTCAGGTATAATGTTGCCATTCTTGTCAGCTTTCTTTTGACATGAGTCAAAACACTGGAAAAGTTAACTTTAAAGAATGTGTGCTGGTATTTTGAGATGATGGTAGTAGTTGGGACGAAAGGCATAGCAACATGGCTTAAGGTTTTAGACCTACATAGTTCTGAAGTTCTATTGACTAGAATTTCATACACATGGGTTTTATGGATTGTATTTATGTGAGAATATCTTCTGTTAAAATTCCTTGATAATGTTAGTCCTGGTAGTTGAGAGGGAGGAGAGAAGAAAGAAGAAAGCAATTAATTGTTTCAATGATTAGAACGCATGGCATATGACTGTGTTTAAAATTCATTAGCTACCAGTGCAGTGCTTGATTTATAATTCCTACCTCATATCTAGTCTAGAACACTCAATAAATGTAAAAGCTGTAGAGTTCTGAGCTCATGATAATAGTTGTTTCAAATTTATGAAGGTGTTTTTTCTTTTTCCTCTATCTGCCTAAGTTGTTTGTGTTTTTGCAAATTTTTTCCTTCTTGGTCCTTAATGTAAATCAAAAATAACTTATTACAGGTTTTAAGATTATAATGTACAAGGATGAGAGCCTTCAAAATGATCTAAAATGGTGACAGAAAAGGTTGCAGTTAAACAAACCTGACTTCCCCTCCCCAACCACCAAACTAGCAAACAAAAAGGCTCCAGGTTAGTCATTAAACAGTTGTTTAGATGTCATGTGCTGCACACATTCTCATAACATATCTATGTAGGCTTATTTTTTTGACATACAGAATAGAACAGTGGAAGTTTTCCATATATTTGTTACTGTCTCAGTTATTGCATTTTTTGACTCAATATTTCTTTAAATTGCCTGGAGATACCTCCTGTCAGTATAAATATAAGAGAAAAAAAATCATTAGGCTTAGTTTATTTTCTTTTGCATACTCTTATTAGAATATATTTTGTTCAACAAGAGTGGTTTATTAAAAACGTCAGACAGGTGTTGGTCCAGTTTTTAAGGAAAAAAAAAATGTAGTTGAATTAACTTATTTACATTTTAGGTTCCCCCCCAAACCGCGCCCCCCCCGGATTTTTTTTAACTAATTAAAATTAATCTTAGAAATCTGAAGTTGTCTTATTTATTTTAGCACTCTGTTAATCGCTGTAGTTCTCAGGACTAGAAAGTAATGGTGCTCCTGGGAACCACCTCAATAATTCATATAAGGATGGAAAAGTAAAACACATTGTTAATCATTCCAACTTTATTGGAAGATGCAACAGAGACAGTAAAACTAGTTTAAATATTATGGTGAGACAAAGTCAGGCAATTCCAGATGTTGCATTGTAAGCTTTGCAGTGCTTTGGTTTGCATTTGTCTGCCACTTTTCCTAATATACTACTGAATATTTGATGTAAAACAAAGCAAAAGGTAGAATTTCTAATAAATGGTTTATATGTTTCATATCATGGCTGTAACTCTTAAGCCAAAAATAACTACATAAGTGAAACCAGTTCCTTTTAATCAGAGTGATACAGCATGTTTTCTCTAGCTTACAATTTTTTTTCTGTAGTTTTTAATATGGTGACCTCTTGTGACTACTGCAGTTAGAAAATAAAAGCAAGGCAAATACATGGTTGTAAAAATATATTTACATCTTGTGAACAGCAGTTACTAAAGTGTTAAACCTACTGTAATGTCATTGAACATTTATCTTTCAGGCTTTCTGCAAGGTCTCACAAATATTTGTTGATTGTAGGTCCTCATCATTACGGAACAAATATGATGATGTAGTAGTAACTCAGTATTGTCTAATGTTATGTCACTTTGGGGTTTTTTTTGATATTAAAAAAACCCCCAAAACAAACAAAACAAAACCAAAACAAACCCCTAAATTTGCATAAACTAATAATCATTTAAGTGTTTGAGACATCTCCAGTCTTGTTTTATTCCACCCCCTCCAAAGAATTCGATATCTTTATGGTGGAAGCATGCTCCTTTCTTGTTTGAAAGAGTTGGTTTCCAAGTAAGGCAAATCAAATGCCAAGTCTTATGTAAAACTTAATCATTAGGGGTTCTTGCCACCTTCCTCCAGTTAGGGTAAACTAATAATCATTTAAGTGTTTGAGACATCTCCAGTCTTGTTTTATTCCACCCCCTCCAAAGAATTCGATATCTTTATGGTGGAAGCATGCTCCTTTCTTGTTTGAAAGAGTTGGTTTCCAAGTAAGGCAAATCAAATGCCAAGTCTTATGTAAAACTTAATCATTAGGGGTTCTTGCCACCTTCCTCCAGTTAGGGTACATCCTCCTAATTGGACTACATACTATCATTGAAATACTCCTTATGTGTTATGAAACCACTACACACAATCACATTTTAGGAATTGTGTTGTAATAAAATACATGAAATGTATTGGTAAATTGGGTTTGACCAGACTGACTTAAAATAGTTATTTATTGAAAGAGCATAAATCTTTAAATATTTAAAGTAAGAAAACCCCTTGCATTTAGTAAAAATAAACTGACAATTAAAATTTCATTAGTTCATGCTAGTGGATAACAGTAGTGAAGTAGAGACTGTACTTTTTGGGTGTGGACTCCTAGTATGTGGATTAGAAAGTCCCACACCATCTAGTTTGCCCTCTGTCTTAATAGAGCAAAAGTAAGAATTTTACTCATTAGTATACATGTTTAGATTAAAGGTTTATATCTGAATAAAGTTAGGCCACTTCTGCCTATGGATTAAATTAAGTAATGAAAGAACTTCCTAATTTTGTCTATTCTTCACATGAATCAGCCCCCTTCATGATTCAACAACTTTTTGAACTCTTCAAGTAATTTGTTTAGATCCTGAACATAAGTATTGATATAAATTGGCCATTGCTCAATGTAATGTAGAGTTTTGGTTTGGGTTTTTTTGTTGTTTTTTTTTTTTTTCTTTTTCTTCAACAGCTGGCAATTTGCAGATGTCTATATAATTGTTTGGTACTTCAGAGTCATAGATTTCTTTGGTTGGAATGCGTCTCGGGAGATGTCCTAGTACTTTCTTCAGGTAGTGTTGTGTGTAGGTGGACTACCCTTGGCAGATGCTTGAGTCTTCTGTACTTAAAAGCTCTAAAGTAGTAACTTTCACAAATTTCCTTAAGTACATATTTCTCATGCCTAAGCTGGTTTTGCTGTTGCTTTTATCTCCAATATATATTCAGTTGGATTTTTTGTTAGTTTTTTTTTTCCCCTCTTAATAGTGCTAATTTTATACTGAAAGACACTTATAGCTTCTTCATGCAAATTTTTAAAAACATGCTTTAGCTTTCTTTACTGGATTTTTATTTGTCTACACACTACTTAAAGCATAGCATTTAATTGGGACATTAGTACTCTGAGGTTTTGAGAAAGGACACGGTAGTTGCTTCCCTGTATAATAACGCTTGTTCTAGTAATTCCAAAAGGGGTTGTAAATTTTTGACAGTGTTTTGTTTGCTCACATAGTTTGTATTTCACTATGCTCTCCACACACATTCTTTTCTTTAGTCTAGTACTGCTTAGTCAGTTACTCCTGTTTTAGATTTGAGCTCCCTTTCAGCTGAACTTCACCTTGTCAGTGTCAGGCCGTCTCCTCCATGTGTCCTGATTATTTGAACCTTTGTCCATACCTGACAGATGCTTCAAGCCTCTGACAATGATGTCAATAGTAGGAGTGCTGAAATAAACTACAACTGTTACTTTTAATAAATTATCCTTTCATGTTAAGCCAACATACTGTCTCACTTTTTGAGGACTTTAGTTTGAAAAGTGAACAGTAAAGTGAAACTTATTTTTCAGAGCAAAGTTTTCATTTGCTTTTAGTTCATGAAGGACTGTTTCCCAGGCCATTCTATTTATTGTGAGAGCTCTTGCCTTGGGCATCTAAAGTTTTCCTGCATGATGTAGTTAGGGCCACTGTTTTCCAGAGTGAGCGATCTTCTATTCAGACTAAGTGTTTGGAAAGAACTTCTGCTTACGTAGTAGTATTTTTTTAAAGTAGCATATTCCTACAATGGACAAGGAGAATGGTAAGACTCTTGAGACCAATTCTCTTAACATGAATCACTACACTTACCGCATAATAAGTATATGAAATACCTTTTTTACAGGTAAACTCCTAAAAATTATTTTACTGATACATACTGGTTTGCAGAATAGCTAACATAGGGGAAAAAGAAAACAGATGTGGTTATATATACTTAACATGTATTTGCTGTCGTTGTTCATAAACTGCTGCAAACTGCTAGTCACAAAAGCTGGTAATGAGAATTACAGTGGTCCTAAATGTCAAATAGACAGAACCTAAACATGACTTGTGGTGGCTTTGCAACAAGGGAGCTACTGGACTGAGTTACATGTGTGTGATTCGGCAATGCTAATCTCTTACTGGTGGAATTTTAGTATTTTCTGCATGAACTGTAGTTCATTCCATATGGCACAGTAAAGAAGTATCTTAATAGAATTAGCAACCATTTGGTCCTGGTGTATCAGCAATAGTGTTTTCAGGGTGTAAAGTTCAAATGTATTTTTTATTACCTCAACTTTTCATATTGTATGTTGACTTTTAAATGATGTCTGTTAATATCCATATAGCCAAACTGCTAAGATACAGACTGTATAAGTGGGCAATAAAGTGGCTGGACTGTTGACCTCGATGGGTGTACTCTACAGTACAAAGTTCAACTGGCAGTCAGTTACCCATGATGAAGCTTGATACTGAGGACAGTACGGCTTGATGTCTTCATTAGCTGCCTGGATGATGGTATAGACCAGCTCAGTAAGATGCTACCAAATTGGGCAAAGTAGTTGATAGACTGGAAGGTAAGGCTGCTATTTAGAGGGACTTTGGCAGGCTGACAGGAACCTCATGACATTCAGCTAAGGCATATGCAAATGCTGCACTTGGGAAAGAATAACCCTGTGGCCAGGCTGGTCAGTGACCAGCTAGACAGCCACACTGCAGAAAAGACTTGGGGGGTCCTGGTAGACAGGTAATTGAAAATAAGTTAGCCATGTGCCCTTGTAGCAAAGGCGGCCACCAGCCTACTGAACTGTATAAACAAATATGGAGCCAGAAGTTAAGGGGTGTGATATCCCCACCCCCCTGCCCCCGCCACACACACACTTAAGCACTTGTGGGGCTGCACTGGAGTACTGTGTCCAGTCTGGGCTACCTAGTATACGGAAGGCATTCACATACTGGAGCAAGTGCAGCAGAGGGATACCAGGATGATCAGGGTGCTGGAATGTTTCTCACACTGGGATGTGTTTCTTCAGCCTTTAGAGGACCAAGGGGAAAACTAATTGCCATGGGTAGCGCAGAGTTGACAAGAGCCAGATTTTTTATTGTGCACTGTGGAAGGATGAGAGGCTTTGGACACAAATTTCAGGATTGAACATTACAAACCCGTATAAGAAAAAAAGCTTTTAACTTGAGGGTGATCAAACACTGGACCAAATCACTCACAGAAGTTGCAGAATTTCTGTCTTTGGAACTTAGTGGCCCAAAGCGGTGAGCAACCTGTGCTAACGAGACCTTTCCTGAGCAAGGGTTGACTAGATGGCCTCTGGAGCTTCCTTCCAACATCTCTGATTTTATAAAAGAATAAAACCCATCTCAGTTCATTGTCATTGCTTGTGAACATCTGTAGTCTTTCTGCTGCTCAGACAAAAAAAGTAGTTTCTTTTGTTGTACAGGAAGAATTGCCATCCCCAGGCTTTAGTTTAAAAGGGATTAATTGATGCTCAGGAGTAAGTGACTGCTGCAAAGCCAATGTCGATATCATGTGTTGCATCAGCTAAAGTCAATTCATGTTTTTGTTTTCTTATGGGGATTTGGATCATGAAAGAGT
>KL289794.1:14085-37805 GCA_000699545.1 Podiceps cristatus
CCAGATTACAGCATTCTTTTTTTTTTCATTACCTTAAGCAAGATATCCATCATTAATTATGTTTCTTTTAATTATCCTACTTATTAGCATAGAGCTCATGAATATAGTGATGAAGATTTAAGCTGCTGTCTACATATCAATTTTGTAGCTGTCTCTCAAAATTTAGTTGCAAGCAGTACACAGCTTTTCTACAAGAGGAACCAGCCTTACTATAAAATAACAATATCATTACCTTAAGCAAGATATCCATCATTAATTATGTTTCTTTTAATTATCCTACTTATTAGCATAGAGCTCATGAATATAGTGATGAAGATTTAAGCTGCTGTCTACATATCAATTTTGTAGCTGTCTCTCAAAATTTAGTTGCAAGCAGTACACAGCTTTTCTACAAGAGGAACCAGCCTTACTATAAAATAACAATATGTAAAATGTTCTGAAAGAGTCTTTCAGACTGAAAGAGTCTTTTAAAATAGTGTGGATACTCTTGTGTAGGAATACAGAAAGCTTTGGTTGTTGAGAATTTTAGTAACACTAAAGAAATACATTTGGTTTCCAGAAACTTCAGGTCTTAAGATGGCCCTGCTGCTTCCATTCTCTGCTCCACCCCCACACCCCCAGCATCTCCCCACTCTTGTTTAAGACTTTAGGGCTTTAATTCAGTTGCTGGGCTGTCCTGGACATCTACATGGACCTGGCAGATACGGCACGGGGTATAGGAGAAAATGTGTGCCCTTCTGGATGTCAGTCAGAGACCAGGCAGGTTACCCTAGGACATTAATCTCGTGGCAGCAGATGCCTATGTTTAGATGACTGAATGTAGTGCTAGGTAATATGATCTCTTACCAAGAAGTGAAGAATAGCTATTATAACAAACTGGTGAGACATTAAAATTAATGTTCGTTCCTTGAATTTTTAGTGGGACTTTTTGTTTTCTGGTTAAAATTAGCAACCATGGGTATGTATTTAGAGACAGTCTTCAGACTGTAAGGTGTTTGTTTCTCCATGTGTACAAGATTGTTGTCTGTTATAGTTCAACTTACTGAGTCTGTAAGGTGTGCTTTCAGGTACAGATTCTCTGTGAAATCTTTCTTGAGGATATGAGCCTCTGTAGAGAAATTAAAAGTTTTAAGTCTTGAAAACAGGCTGACTGCCTTCAAGTTTTCTAATTCACTGTATGCTAGCTGTCTCAAGATCTTTATTCTGAAATCTCTTTGGTTTATAGTTTAATCCTTCTAGGGTTACATAAGAGATAAATTAAGGGATGCAACTGTTAGTAGCAATGGCTTACATACATATGCTAGCTTTAAATTAAAAAAAAAAAAAAAATCATCTATCTCCAAGACTTGAACACAGCTTTCTGGGTGGAAGGATTATAAACCCCCAGTACTGGTAAAAGGGGTGAAATTTTTTTTCTGTCCTGCTTCTTTTTCCCACTCAGTTGTATATTTCTACTGTTTCTTTTGTGCTGACCTTACTTTTTATTGTTAGGCAATCAGTTGGATCAGGAAATTAATCCAGCTGGTTTGTTTGTTTGTTTGTTTTTTTTTCCTTATAACTTAGATTATTATGTCTCTTGAAATATTAATACTGTGTACATGCAGCATTCTTTCTGATCTGCACATTACAAGGTAGTATTTTGTTATTTGTAGTACTTCTCCCATACAGGTAAGATTTAATAAAATTTTCCTATAAATCATATTTTTCTAATGGTATTCTATTACAGATGTATCCTTTACAGGAGAAAAGAATAAACTGTATTTATTATAGAGCATAATTTTATTTCTCTTTACTTGATTAACTGGCAGTATTGAACAAAACATACACTTAAAATAGTGGATTGATCTGGTACATGGCTTTAGTTCTTGGCATTTATGTTTGACAGTTTTGTCCAGTCATACAGGAAAAAAAGCATGCCAAACTGTAGCACAGTAGGTCCACAATTTTACTTGAAGATCAAACTGAAAAAAATATTTAGAGCATTTAACTGAACGCATTTTTATGTTTTTGTTTACTGCACAACTCTAAAGATTGATGTGTAATAAAAATGGGTGGTAATTATAGAAACTGCCACATGAGATTTATTTTTGGTATAGTTCCATGATGCTATGGTTGATGAGCTGCTGAAGTTGGATGCTATTTCTTTGCTCTTGACTGACCCTGATTTAAAAACCAAACCAAACCAAAACCCCTAAAAAAACCCCCAAAACAAAACCCATAAACAAAAATACCCACAAAACCCTCAGACAAATCAAAAAGCAACTCCCTGCTCAAAACACAAAAAGTGTCATTGAGAGGAATTTGACATCTTGCTTGTGTTTAAGAGATATCTGAAAGCAAAACCCAGACTTTTCCTTATAAGCATGAATCTTTGATGGATTTTTGCTCTTAAATATATTTCAGATGTATGTTGTCCTACCAAAGTGATTTGTGATTTTAAACTTTATGTACAGATAGTAGACTAACATTTTAATAGCAAATCTGTAATTTCAGAACACAGAAGGGAGAACTTGAGTGTATGATCAGCCAGAGAATTTAACTCCCAACAGTTAACTACAGTCATGGCTTTCTAGTAGTTCAGCGATTCTCAGTGATGTGATTTTCCTTTTGTTTCTGTATTTTTCTGGAGTTAAATTTGATCTCCACTGCCTTCTGTCTAAGAGTTGGCTTGGGTAGGGTCTTAGGCTAAGGCTAATATTAGGAATATTGACTACCCTTTATGATGCTTAAGAGCATAGATAACAAACAACTTTCTCTACTGAATAATTTAAAACTTAATAATGTCCTGTCTTGTTACAGCCAAAGCTAGTTGTCAAGAATGGGACAGTATTGGTAATGATTATTTTCGTTGCCCCATTGTAGGATCTGAACCTGTTAATTCTATCATCTGATTGGCAGGTAACTGCTGGTAATTATGTGCTTTAGTTATGTTTCTAAAGAAAAATCAATTACTGAAAGGAAGATTGTGTTTAATTGTAGTGAATAATGCACTTTCAAGGACACTGGTAAGGAATACAGGGTGTTTATATGTCTGTTAAGGTCATAGAGTAAGTTTGGTTACTCGCTTGCTCACTCCCCCTTTCCCCCAGTGGGATAGGGGAGAGAATCGGAAAAGTGAGAATTCGTGGATTGAGATAAAGACAGTTTAACGGGTGAAGCAAAACCTGTGTGTGCAAGCAAAGCAAAACAAGAAATCATTCACTGCTTCCCATGGGCAGGCAGGTGTGCAGCCATCTCCAGGAAAGCAGGGCTCCATCATGTATAACAGTTACTTGGGAAGACAAACATCATCGTGCTGAATGTCCCCCCTTCCTTCTTCCTCCCCCAGCTTTCTATGCTGAGCATGATGCCTTATGGTGGGGAATATCCCTGTGGTCAGTTGGGGTCAGCTGTCCCGGCTGTGTCCCCTCCCAGCTCCTTGTGCCCCCCCAGCCTCCTTGCTGGTGGGGTGGGCTGAGAAGCAGAAAAGGCTGTGATTCAGTTTGTAGAGAAAACACTCAAAATGTATTTGGGTCATTTTTTGGGTACATCTGCATTACTGATTGTATTGCATAGATCTGCAGATCCAAAACTTCCTCATCATCAACACTTGGAGTGTACCACTTCTTCCTACGTGCATCAGGGATGTGCAGAAAGCTCATAAACACTGAGACTTATTGAGCAATTTCTCTGTTAGCCTAGATCAATGGTAGCTGGCTGTAGCGAAGATCGGGGTGCCTCTCAGCTGCAGTCGAATAACTTGGGCTGCTTAGTCTTTGTAAGCAAGTACTAGTTTCTTTCTACTGAGTAGGCTGTGCAGCATCTCTTGCCGAGCCCTTGGAGCCAGGTGTAGTCTGATGTGCTTTCAGAGAGAATGGGTACATCTGTAAGCTGTAGGGAATAGTTATGTAAAGAAAAGTGAAATTGGAAGGGCAGGCAGTGATTTATGGTTGTCGGATTTATGATGGAAAACTAGATAATAAGCATATGTAATTATAAGTAGCTGTTTGAACTTTATTAAAACCATTTTTAAAATGCTTAAGCAACGCATATTTTCTGCAGAGCTTACAAAATCATGTTTTGAACAGTGCTTGTATCAAGTGTTAAACCATCTTTTGACAGTGCAAGTCATTTTTGGATGGAGATAAAATACTTTCAGCTGATTCACTTTATCTCAGTTTCCTATCTATTTTTTAAGTTGAGAAATTAATGGGTGGCAGTTTAAAACTGGAAGGTTTGCTCCCACCTTTCCAGTCTGAAGAAAAAATAAGGAATGGAATGCAGAGATCTGTTTTTTCTGATTAAATTATTTAGGTTTTAGAGCTAATCAATTAACTCGTTAGGCAGTACTCCCCAGGAAGTTTTAGATAAAAAACATTTTGTCTCTTAAGCATTCATCATAGAATCATAAGTGATATAGACATAGAATAGAAGCATTCATCAGTTAACTAAAACTGATTTTAAATTTTTACTTTCTCCATTTTAATTGAAGTTCTTTTACCATTATTAAGCAATTCACTACAGGTTTTAAGTATTTACTTATATCTTACTGGAAATAGAAAATGGAGGATGACATCAGAAATTAAGAAGCTGAACAAAAAGCTTATCAGTATGTGAGTACTATATCTTAGCTAGGAATACCTAATGGAGAGGTGTTTTGATGAAAAATAAGAAATGCCTTGTTTTCCTAATTATGGAATGTAAATGTACGTTTAAATGAAAGCTTGCTGAGTTTAAATGAGAACTTGCTGATTTTGAAATTATAATATAATTTGCAGTATGAAACAAACTACCTTGTCTTTTAGCATTCTGTTGAGTGAAGAAAAACTGCACTGATCATGCTCTACTGAAAAATGTAATTTCATGTGAACCCCTTCTTCCTGCAACGTTGCTTTAGCAAGGCAGTTGGCCCCTCTATTTCTGAGGTCTTAAAACCAAAAACCTAATTGATGCTCTGCCTAGACATTTAAAATTGCAAAAAAATCCTTGGGTTACGAACAGATTATCTTTATTTTACAGTGGTAAATAATGCACTTCGTCTTTCTTTAGTTTGATACAAATTTCAGGGTAAACCAAATAATTTCATTTTAAATTTGAAACACTACTTAGATTTACAGTCCAGAATTGATCCTTGACATGACTCAAATGCTAATGTTTGTGGACTAAGTGTTTTAATAGTAGTAATTATAACATTTCAGTATTTCTAAAAAGCAAATAAAACAGATTATTTTATTAGAGGAATTTTAAAGTATTTTTAAGGAATTTTTTAAAAATTATTTTAAGAAAAAAATACTTTTAGGAAAAATAAGGAAAGAAAGTGTAATTTGTAGTTGAAATAAAAATCAGTGAAGTGTTCAGCCAAGGGACTTGGTTTTAATTCTGAAATGAGATATGAAAAGTTCACATTCTCCTTGCAAACACATGACATCCCTATACTAGAAGTGACCTGTCTCAGATGAGCCAAGGTCCACCATAGACTATCAGACCCGGAAGCTTTCTTCCTGCTCCCAGAAGATAAATACTCATCTTGGGCATGAAATGCCTTTAAGTGAAGGACTGAAATCCTAAATTTGATCCCCAGATCCTATGGGAAGACAGTTTTCAAAGTCAGGTGTGTTTTAATGTTAGCTGTATCTGGAGGACATTCCATATGCAGCCTTTCGAACTATTTGGGATTGCTTAGACAAGGGTAAACTAGTTGGAATTTTCTAGACAACCTAACTTCCCTGTTTTCAGGTAATTAACTGTAATGTCCAGTAGTGCGGTAGTAAAGGTATGAATAACAGAGGCTAGATGATCATTAGCAGGGAAGGAGATCAAGTTTCCTAATCAAATGGAGATTATAGTGTTCTTTGTTTTCTAGTTCGTTCAATTACACCAGTAAGGTAATTGCTTGACTGTTACTTGTTTTATATGCTTTTCTTTGTAATTTGTGTCTTACATCTATATGAGGTTTTACTTTTGCTCCCAAAATGTTATAATTTCCTGGACTTTTTTCCTCCGCTTAATTTTTATATTAAGTTGCTCCTTGTTTTACAGTTTGTAGGAGTTCCTACCACTGCAACTGACTGCAGTTCTTTTCCAGGGGCAAACAGCCTTTTGGTAGAGACTTAATTTCTTTAAATAATTAATGGCAAAAAGCCAATTTGCATTTTCTGCTCCAGATCAGAACTTCTCCTTTTGTTTTTCAAAATCTGATCTAACTTGTTAGTCTGTGGGGGTTTTTTCCCCCCCACAGGAAGTATAATACGGTCAGGGTCTTCAACTTTAAATTATTTTTTTTCTTTTACAGACTGAGACAACTATAGGCCTCAGTTCATATCAACAGAAAAGGTAAGCACTATTTTGTAAAAATTTAATACAGCCATCCTATTATGAGATTTGTGATGTTTACATGGAAACCTTATTATTCTTCTGAAAAATAAGATCAAATACAAATTGTGTAATTTTTCAATTATTTGTCTCATATGGAGGAAATTTAAACTAAAATGTAAACCAATTTTTAATTAGACAGCTAAATTATTTCACATATTGAATAAGAAATGGAAGAATTTTTTCATTTCAGATGAGTAAATGAAAAGTTCTTATTTTACTATGTATATAGTTGCTTAAACATGGGCTTAAGAGCATTCTCTCTGCAACAAGTTTTGAAAAAAAATCTCTGAAAAAAAGCAACATTTTTCATTTTACACTTAACAGCCTTGATCCTAATTGCATCACTTGTCACCAGTCTCTGCTACCTTCCAATTAGATACAGACCTAAGTCTTGCAATGGTAATCTCCTGAACTGTATGAAGATACTGTAGACTTTGGCTTACCTAATACTGAAGTTTATAAGTATAGCTGGAATTCAGGGTTTTAGGGGGAAAGAAAAAAACATGAAGGTGCTGGAGAATCTTACGAGGATGGGGCAGGTCTTTCACTCCAGGTGAAATTAAAACATAAATTTATATTATTGTGATAATGTAAAAGAGATGAGTTAATATTATGTATTGAAATAAGGCAGTTGCTTCATATTTTGATCTGGAGCTTGAGGCAATTTGTGTATTATGGTAACGTGAATTTTGTCAAACTTGTATATACAAACTTCTCATTTGCTTTTTAATTTAAAAAGTTTAGCTTAGTCATTCTGCATAAAACTTGAAACTTTGTGGTGCTGTACCTTCTCTTAATCTGTCGTCCTTCCCTGGCAATGGAGGCTCCTCTCTCCCTTTCAGGACTTCTGTCCATTTATTTCTCATCTGAGAAGTTCCTCAAATTAAACTTTCTGCCTGGTGCTTTTACAGGACTAATTGTCTTCTGTTTGCCTGTTAACATTGGATTAAGCAAGCAGAATATGCATTTCACTAAACTGCTCCCATGAATAATCACTTCCAAAGATGTATTCAGTACTGGTTTCTTTGTTAACCGCTTAGACATAGGATATACACACATCCGTGTGTAACTGTACCGTGATAGGAGAATGAGTTACCACATGTAAAGTTACTGTGCATTTAGAGTTACCTGAATTTAATTGTCCTGGTTGCTGTAATCATACAAATCATAACATTTTTGTCAAGATAAAAATGTTTTTTTAAAGATCAAATTAAAATGATGCACTTTCAAGAATTTGTTTACTAAGGGGTTTCCCCATTTTGCTATCTTAAACTGCTTGTGTGAAGCCCTGTGCTCATTACACTGCAGTGAACTCAGGCTTTGCGCAGCAGCAAAAGAATCTCTTAAATTTTATTATTGAAATCCTCTTGTATTTTGAAAGATAAGTAAGAAGATCCTTAGTGCTTCTGGAAGACCACAGTCAAAGCAAATAGGTTACAGAGCAGTATAACAGATTCTAGCTTCCAGAACTCCCGTTTCTGTAAGCGAAGTGATCGTTGTGTTCTTTGCTGTCTTGGTTTGTAATATTAAATCAGCTGGACTTCTGATCATTCCTGACTTACAAACAACATGAGTGGTTTATGATGCTAGTACCCCAGTTGTTGTCTACCTGTCCTTCCTGCCAAGGATTCTCTCTCCTGCGACAGAGAAAGTGAGTATATGTGCCTGTGGCTTAGCCACTGCAGTTCACTGTCCAGTGACTTTACCCTGCCAGCAATGATGGGTTTGTATGTGGATTGTGAACTGGAGCTGTTGTGCTGTGGGTATTTGCGTTCTTCCATGAGCTCTAAGGGGATTGCAAAATGGCAGGGGCCACAGCTGTGGACAGGAACTTGAACAGTCAGATTGCAAGTATGAAAACATGAATTTAGGAATGACAATCAAACTTCTGAGAACCACAGTCAGTGTATTTTGTCTTGTATAGAGTCAGACTTTATGGAGATTGTTTAAATAGAATAGTATCTTGTTTAAATCATTTAGTCTCAGTAGCAGAAAGAAGATGCCTTTATTGGGACCTAGGGGTCATACACAGTTTTTTGTCTTCCCAGGAAACAACTGAGCTGGTAGTCCTTGAGAATAAGAGACAGTGTGATAAAGATCTGTCTTGCCAAGTCTTCGTTGCTATATTGCAATGTAAATACCCAATTTACTGTGTCTCTGTTTCTCTCTCTCTGTCATTATTGGTTTTACATGGATGAATCTTTCAAGTATTTTTGTAGGTGTGGTTTTTTTTTTTTTTTTTTCAATGGTGTTGCTAAAAACTCTAGGTTTCTGGTCTACATGCTTGACTTCTCTAGATGACTTGTCTTTCATTGTCCTTGTTAGAGGTTATAATATCTCCTTCTTGGTATAGCTTGCAGGTATTTCTTCCCTATCTAGATAGTCTATTCAGTTCTTTGATCTGCTTTTTAACACTAATTGGAAGGAGGGAAATGAACTAGCCATTTGATTTGTTTTGTTCTTGCCCGTGGTCAGGTTACAGTACATCTATTCAAGCCCCTCCTTGTTCTTTTCCCACCCTTTCCCCAGGCAACCCCCTCAGGAAGTGTTAGCTTTGAAGTTTAATGTCTGATACCATGAGTATGTTTTCCTGATACAGGGTTAATGTTGGCATAACCAAGCCAACCACTAGCTGAGTGTAGTTTATGAAAAACTTCTGTTGCTAGTCTCTTTATTCATCTGCACTTACAGCAGTGGTTACTGCCAGATGCCAAAGTGATCAAATGTTTTGTGGGAGTTCACTTTCCCACTGAGTCTGTGTTTAATACCCGTATTTCTAAAATAATTTTAACTATAAAAATTTAAATACATTTTCTGATATGTGCAGCTCAGCCTTATTTGTAAATATTAACAAGTCATGGATGCACTCAGAGAAATATCATTGGTTGGTTACTTTTTTAGCCAAAAATATTCAGTCTTTGAGGTGACTCTTTTAAGGACATTCTGGCACAAAAAGTACTTACTGTGAGGTACTTGCCTATTTGTCATTTAAAAAATTCACGTGGTTGGTTTTGGACACACTTTAGTTTTATTTTGTGTTAATAGAAAATATTAGTGGCTTTCTAAGAGTGTGTGTTGCTAAATAAAATCATGAGATCTCTTGCTATTTGATGGTTTAGTGTTGTTGTCTTTTATTTCTTGATGATTTATGGCACAGGAGAAGAAATAAAACCCTTTAAACAACTGGTAATGTGGGAAAAATACATGTAGACTAATTCTTAGATTTGAATTTTCCACAGTCGCAATTAAAGATGGTACAGATAAGATTCCACAGAACACAGACCTCCTCCAGAAATCCCAGAACAGCTAGAAAGGTAAAGTGAGGATACAGAGAATCAGTTACTGCCCAACTTTGCAGAAGTCTTTTAAATACTGTATTTGACAGGTATTTTCTTCATCTCCAAATGCAGAGATGTGCAAGGATTATTTAAAATTATGAGTGCCTGTTACCCTGTAATAAACATCAAAACATTACAAAGGTGCTGCAGAATGTTCTTAGGCAGAAGAAAACTGTGTCTCAGCACAGACGGACATCCATATCACCTACATTCTTTAGAGGCATTGATATTTTTACTATCTTTATAACTGCATCTGTGACTAGCTTGGTTGAGACATGAAACTGTACTTCAGTGAATTGCATCTGGTAGTAGGTTGCTTCTGGGTAGTAGTAGTACAGTAGTTACTTTAGTAGTTGAGGTAAATGCCCTCTCACTTGAATGATAAGAGTGGTGAGGATAATGATTGTGTCAGGGACTGCGTGTAGTTCACTCTCAAGTCTCATTTTGAAAATCAGAATTATTGCAGAAGGGGAAAAAGTGTTTGGACCACCTTAAATCATTGCTAGGAACTAGTCATTCCTGAAACTTCATAGGTTCAGCTGACTCCTGGCCAGTTCTTGGTCTGCCAGAGCTTGTTGGCAGATGTCATTAGTTCTCTATCATTCAGAAGCATCTTTTCATGCTGCTGTTCGTGAGTTTGAAGGTTACAAAACTTGGAGTGGTAGGAAGAGAAAAATGTTTAAATTCTGATATAAGACCAGGAGCCACAGCTCTACATGCATACAATAGTAATTAACTTAAATGTTATTATGCTGTAAAGTTGCCCTGCCCATGGGTGTATCCAGTGTTCAGTCAGCAGGTGCCCAGAAGAGCAGACATTATCATCATTTTGTAAGTCTACTGCAAGTTGACTCATGTTGGGCCTTTCAGTAGGCAAAGTTTGGGAATTCCAATATTGCTTGTTCCCATTTGAATCTTATTACAGTTGTTACTTTTATTATAATAGTTGGCATTCATTATGATGTAGCTGCCTTTACCAAACTTTAGCCATTTAAAAATTCGGTGTTGTCTAAATGACTACCCGGGATTATATAGCTATTCAGTCTAAGAAAATGTTGCTTAAACTTTTCATGTATGTGGAAAATTGTGCATGTCCTCATTGGTCAAGTTACTCTTGACCATATTTTCAATGTGCTGGAAATAAAGATCTTCATTATTGCTTTTGTAAATGCTGTAAATATTTGATAACTTTTCCATAAAAGGAATTGATATGTTCTTTTACCAATAATTACTGACAAAAAAGAGGTGCTGGCTGACTGTTTAGAGTTTTGAAATTGGAAGAAATTGACAGAACTATTTTAAAAACTATTATTGAAGAAGAGTAGCTTCTTCTGTTTAGTGTTATCTTGACAATAGAGGAACATGAGTTTTTGTCCTCATCAGTTTAAAAATGCACTCTAATTTTTTTTTTAAATTGGATCATAAACTTTGAAAAGTGAGATGATGACTTTGAAGACTTACCAACTTGTTTTATCTTCTCAAAATATCACTGCCAATGTAATTTTCCAACTTTATTCTCTTATGTCCAGTGTCTCTGTAAACTTCATTTTGTTGAGTACTTGTTCCATGAGGCTTGATTTTAGCCTCAGAAGGTATACGTAAGCTCTCTTACTCGATAACAGTAATGTGTCACAGCAGCACTTAGTAGTAGAAAGAACTGTAATTTTCTGTAGTTCTGAATACAGTTCTTCCTATTAGTGTCTTACACCTCCACTTTTACTGTTCTGAGACCTCTAAATACACACACGTGTACACATGCATGAGCATGCACACACACACACGTAGGTAAGTATACACTAAAGCTGACTGTACTATGCCTACTCTTGCTCCAATAGTATTTTACTTTTATTATGTGGATGGAACTATTTTTAATGACTGAGCTCTAAGTAGTATTGAAGATGCTTCGACATCCAGACTTAGAGAGCTATAAATCGATTAGCATAAATAGATCTCCCTATTACACATGTATTACACTTGACGTGTGAACATTCAGTTGTGGAGTACTAGAGTGAGTCATTGAGACACTGTATTTTTGTAGAAAAAGATGTTGATTTGCTATACTGTCATTGTCCAGATGTGTGCTATTAGAGAATACATTTAAGATTTCATACCCTATTCTTAAGTTTTTACTCCTGTAAACAGCTTCCTTGTTGAAGTGGTTCTGGAGTATGGAAAGACATCTGAATTTGATCAACAATTAGTTTTCCTGGAAGTATGCTGGGTGGAATTTGATTGAGTTGAAAGCCTCAGCTTTCCAAAGGCAAACCACATGTGCCTGTCTGAGGGCATTTTCCATCTCCTGGCTTCTTCCTCTGATGATGCAGAGCTGGGTGATTCTGCTGCCCTGTCTGGGTTTGTGGAGCAGCTTTGGTTACCCAGGACATGTGGCTGCAGCTCTGTCTTTGGGTGTCTAGGATTGTTTGATACAAATTCAGAAAACAAGGATCTAAAACTAGATCCCTGTTTTAATATCAGTAACAAAAACACGTAAAGAGAACAGAAAGCCATTGGTCTTGCCATTCAGGACCCATTCATCTTGAGCAATTTTTTAGCCTTTCCTGTCTTTCTTTTGTTATTGTCTCACTATTTTATGTTTTATTGTATGAGTGTGCTTTTTTCACTCAGCCCAAAATAAAGTGTTACTGAATTACAGAGATACTTAATGTGTGGTCACAATCACATCATTCTGAATAAGAAAATGTTTTGGTCAATGACAGGGTTTTGTATTTTTTCTTGTAACTTACGTTGTGGGTTATTGATTCTGCTCTATATAACTATACTAGTAAAATAAGGTGTAGTAGAGAAGGCTTCCAGATACTTCGTGATCTTCACTATTGGATTGTTTGAGCGATATTTAAGTTTTAGTCTTCATCTTTAGGATGAGAAGAAATGGCTTCAAGTTGCATCAGGGGAGGTTTAGACTGGATATTAGGAAAAATTTCTTTACTGAGAGAGTGGTGAGGCATTGGAATGGGCTGCCCAGGGAGGTGGTGGAGTCACCCTCACTGGAGGTGTTTAAGGAACGTGTGGATGAGGCATTGTGGGACATGGTTTAATGGGCATGGTGGTGTTGGTTGAAGGTTGGACTTGATGATCTCACAGGTCCTTTCCAACCTGAGTGATTCTGTGAGCATTCTTCTAAAGAGATCCCAGTAGGAGGTTAGTATAGGCAAAGCTGTGGAATGTTTCTAGGGCAGAGTTGATATCTTCTGGAGATTTTGGATTTTTACCAGTATAGACATGGGCTGTTTTCTCCCATGTGGCCTTAGTACCATTAAAGGGGTCCAAGATTGTTTATGTGCTAGTATAGATGTAGCTAGAGAAACTCATGATGTGTATGTAAATGACTGTTATACACTGAGGAAGATGTTTGGATATTGCTATGAAAGATGATATAAACGTATTTAGCTTACTGTTTCATTTAGTCATCACTGTGTAGAGGAAACCTAACACTTCAATTATGTTCATTTCCAAGATTTGTACTCTTGCATAATCTTTTTTTTTGGAGACACCACATGATCATATAAGTGGTAAAATTACGGTATTCTGACTGGACAAGTTTGTCAGGCTGTTTCTTCTTTGGAATTAGTTGCTCTATTATTAATATTAATGAACATTTTGCTAAGAAAGGGCAATTTGAGATGGGAAGGGAGCAAAAATGTGTCATTTAAGAGTATCTTTTACAGTATTTTAATTTTTCTTGCAGTGTATCCCTATATCGGGGAAATTGCCGACCTCTCCGGTTTGAGCCACCAATGCTGGACTTCCATGAACAGTAAGTTGAAAAGTTTCTTGGTCTATTTACTTAGATAAATAGAAAAAAAACATCTCGAGCACTTAAAACTGTTGGAGAAGGTGGTATACATAAATTGCATTGATAGATTGTCCATAAGTGTAGTTGACCTATGTGTTCCAGAGAGCTGGTTTATTTGGACATTTAGCAACCTATCAGCTGCTGTGGTTTTGATAGTGTAAGTACTTGTACCTACATTTTTAGGTACTTGTACAGCTGCTTTGCAGAGCAGAAACACTATTAACATTATTAGAACTTCATGTACTCAGGTGAGGTTACCATTTTGCTTGTACATAACCCATGTCAGACAGCATCCCATTTTACTATTGCTTTGGTGGCAAAAATACTTCATCAATGGATCTGCAGTAAATTAGAACAGTAATGTAGAGTTGTGAAAATACAGCCTGAAGGAGAACAAAGAGCCTCCAGGAACATCATGCTCCACCGTGCAGTTGGTTGCTGTTTTGATTCTCAACGGCTGAATGTAATGGTTTACAGCAAACTTATCTGTGACTTCTCTAAAAGATAAAAGAAAGGAAGGAGGAAGGAAACTTAACAATTTCAACAATGTACCTGTTTGTAATTGGTTCCTCTGAGAACTACTCCAGTCTTAACTTTTCTTACCATAACTGGTTACCGTGTAGGGGTAGCTACATCATTCTTTTTTTTTTTTTTTAACAGTCAAAATCAGTTCTGGAGTTGGTGTACAGGGATGCAGCATGATTGGTACTTTGACACAAATGTAAACTGCAGTGAGGATGTTGCAAACATTTTGTTAACACTTCAGCCTGGAAGTAAGAAAACAGCCCAGGTGTGCCTTAGCAGAGTATTGCTTCCCCCATCCTCAGCCAGCACTGCTGCTGGATGAAAGGCTGCTGTATAAGCCATGCATTATAAATAAAAATATAGAACCCCTTGTTTGTAGGAAAGGCCATTGTAGGAAAGGCCATACAGAGATGCAAGGAAGCTCCTGTGTATTGACATGGTGTATACTTCTGTGTGACTGTGTATTGTTTGCACAGTGTAGTTTTCCAGAAATAACCTTTATACAAAACCACCTCAAACATAATGCCACTAAACAGTGAGATTATATGAAAATGCCTCATTTTACAGAATTTGTGTTCAGTCTAACAAAACTGTAAAAGACGTAATAAATCACTTTGTCCCCTCTTCCTTATTCCTTCAAAATTTCAGAATATTTAGTTTTTGATGCTCTGTGTCTGTTGTTTTGTTTTTTTGTAATGTCAGTAACTGATCCTAGATGAGAGGATTTTGAGCTTCTAAATTTAATAGTAAAAATACCTAGTGGTAAGCCCTGCTCTACTGCATCTCTGCTATAACGAAATTAGGTTATAGTTAATAAATTATAGTGGTGAGTGCAGTACGAACTCAAACTTATAAAGCAGTTTGCTCTTTGCTAGAGTTACTGTAAGCTTACCTACTGATTTGGTTTTAAGTGATTTTTCTCTTAATTGTGAAAGTTTTCAGTTCATAGTAATTACAGAATTTGACATTTGAAGTGTATTTTATACACTTTTCTAATATGAATAAAGTATTTTGTTGATGTAGTCTGAAATATCTTGCTTTTAAAGGTCATCTGTTGTTTGCATGCTTGTCTGAAGAAAGCTACATGTGCTGCTTTGCTTTGTGGCTTTCCAAAGATGCCTCTTCCCCCTCCCCCCCTCCCCCCAAATGGATCTGCAACAGTATCATAAATACTTTAAGCCATTCTTCATTATATTTTGGCTTTTTATGTAAGCTGTCCTTGTCAGAGCTGAAAGCATTCAAGAAATAGTGTAGATCTAGTACATTGTTAAAGTAATGCAAATCTCTTACTTGGGAATGGCTCTGCACAATAATTGCAGAACTGCACTGGGGGATCGTTGCCTTATATGACTTAAAATAGGGAACCTGTGTGTTAGATCTTGGTTCATTATGTGGTTTGGTTTTTTTCTAACACTATATGATAACTAATTTATCTGTTGTAGTTTAGGTCTTAATCTCAGGCAGAAATAATTTTCTGATTTATTAAAACTTCAGTAAGATTTCAAAAACAGTTTAGAAAAGGTTTAGGTATGTACTCCCAAAGTTCAGTTTAAAATCTGTACTCAGGCATTTAAATAAAAGTGAACCAACTCTGAGAAATGCTGAGTAGCTCAACCTTATGGTGGGAACAAACTGCCGCTGCCAAGCACCTTGGAAGTAAAATAATGCAGATTTAAGCTTTTTGGGTTTTTTCCCTTTAAAATAGATAGGGTTTTCACATTTAAATTCTGGCTTTTCTTTCTTTGTTAATAATGGGTTTTAGGAAAGGCATAAAATGCATATTTAGTTTCTGAATAAGTATTGTGCCTAAATAGTGTTTTGTTAATAGGTAGCATGTAGCATTTAGTAAAGCAAGCTTGTTCAAAGTTCATATTTATGCTGAGCTATCAACATATGGCATTCCTAGGCTAAGGAAAGTTGCAATATTTAATTTCAGTTGTAAGCTAACCCACTCTTCCTGTGATGCTTTTGGTCTGCTAAGAGTGTGTGGATTTAATCAGGCATTTCAAAAACAGGCCATTTTGAGCAGGAATAATATTTATTAAAAGTTATTCTATCTAGGGATCTCGGAAAGTCAAAATCAGAATTAAGTTGATAGACTCAAAGATCTTAAATACACTCAATAATCTTAAAGGTCTTTTCCAACCAAGGGATTGTATGATAGGCGCTGTAGACACACTTCCTGTGTTCCACCTGGAGATGAGATTACAATGGCCTTATACTTCTGTTTTGTAGCATTTAGGGGTTTTTTAATGCCTTTTTAATATAAAATAAAAAAATACCGTATTCTACCACTTTGAAGACAGTCCAGGTAATCTCATATTTATCAAAGGAAATGTATGCTGTATGATAGGATATGCAAATCTTCAGCTCACTTGAAGAGATCCCAAATGTTCTCTGTATACATTAAGCCTCAGGGAATGGGGTGGGACTGAGGCAGGTTCTCCCATATCACTGCTCCAGGGAACTGGACTAAGTGGAATACTCATTTGGTTATTTAATGTGAAAGTCTCCTCCTTGTGTTTCTGAGGCAACACCAGTCTTCCTCTGGAACAACTATTGGTGATTCAGGGTTTTAAAGAAAACAAACAAGCGAAAATACCTTCACCCAAACCCGATTTCACAACTAGCTACCTTTATTCTTAGCTGCGTTCTATTCCTTGTAATCTCTCTCTTAATCTGCTACTCTCCCCCGTTCTTGAATGGGAATGGAGTAATTGAGGTGCTATGACATAACAAACAGTAACCATTATGTTGTCTTCCATAACTTTGGGAATTGGTTGCTCAGAGGCTATTTTGGCAGAACAGTACCTATATGGCTTTCTATGTTTCAGACAAGCCTTCAAGTTAGAGCTCTTGCAGGTGACCCATCTGGGTGAAGACCGAGGAACACGGTAGAACACTGTTTCAGGGCAGTTTATATTCAGTTCTTGCACCTACTTTGTGGGAGAACTTGAATTTTGATACGTTGCCTTTATCTGTGTTAATTCAACTATGACTATGTTACAAGTAAAGTTTGTAAGTTCTTCACAATTGAATTTTTGGTACAATTAACTTTTGGTAATGGAGCACTTTGGTATTATTTTAGGATACTTAACACAATATAAGCTAGAACTGCTTAACATCAACATTTTAAAATGTGGAATTATTTTAAAGATGAAGTTGACATCTTACCCCCACTTCATAGAAATGATTGGTAATGTATGAAATGATACTTTTAGCAAAAGTAATAGTTTAATCCTTGATCAACGTATGCTTCTGTGGTGAATGGAGGTTCTGGCCTCACTCAGTTTGATCAAGACAGAGTTTTCTTGGTGGTAGGACAGTATTCTGAAAATCTGTCTTTTGGTTTTCTGTTGACAAACAATCTCGCTTTGCATTTCCTTTGCAACGTTTTTTTAAGGGATTTTTATAATGTTTTCATGTTTCTTGTTTGTGAGCTCCAGTATTTGGCAGGCTATGAAACCCATATGAAAGCAATTGCTTGATAATGTTCAAATATTTGAAACCTTCTTGCAGGTCTTGAGACCTTATGTTACTTGAAGAAACATAAGAGAATGGGAAGTTTAGCAAACTGGTCTGTTTTCTTCAAAAACTCTTCTCCACTCTTTACTGTTAACAGATTATTTTAGCAACTAGAGAGTTTATCCAAATTCCTAGGTTTCTTAACATTTTTAAGCAAGTACAAATGGTGAAGGGACCGTTCAGGTACCTGTAATATGCAGCCAAATGTTTACACAGTACATTTGATACACGTCTAAAGAGTGAGAATTTGAGATTGTTGGAATTTTTTTTAAAAATGTTGCAAAATGGAAGCTTCATTTCCCTTGGAGTTTAAATTAAGAAATTGTTGACAGTTAATTGACATTTAGTCCAGTTCTACCTCTAGTATGCATATCATGCTAGACTGCAAAATGCTGCCAAAGCAAATAATAGTTTATTACACTCCTAGATTGATTCAAATCAGAGTGACGTGATTGGATAAGGCTCTACTACTGATGTTTTGTATATGGGGGGTTGCTAACTGTTTGGAAAAGGTATGATTTTTTGTATGGGGATCTAAGTTAGATTTCTAACATAAAATGGGGCATTTGTTCCATTTAGTATGTTACATGGGCACTAACTTTTTTGAAGTGTAATATACAAGCACTTTCTTGATTTGTTAAAACTAGTGAAATCTGGAAGTGGAGAAACAGTTGGTCTGTGGGCTAGTACACCAAGAAAACAAAACCCTTTCTGTTTTCTTTTGCTTTTCCAAGTTAATGAGATGCATTTCCATTCTCAAACTTCTGTGTGTGTAGTTAGAGGTTAGGAGAGTTTTCTGGGCACCTGACCTTGTAAGCTTCCCACATTACTGCACTTTTTGCCTTCTAGGGATCTGTTAATCACTCCTGTCTGACACAGGATACTGATTTAACCCACATGAAACTTTTGATATGCTGTGCAACAACTACTCTCTCGATTGTTTCAGCAGTTGCCAAAGATACTAAAAAAACAAAACTACCAACCACCAAACACCCCCCCCCCCCCCCACACAAAGGTGTCCTTTTAAAAAAAAAAAAAAAACACCAACAAACAAAAAAAACCCCACCAAAACCAAACACACTTCAGGGGAAACATATTTGTTAAAATCTCAAATTCATGACGAATTTACCTGAATTGAATCTTGAGCGTATTTATCTATATTCCTAGCATTCCAAAAATCTAAGTAGGAGGCTTTTGGTTGATTTCAGTTCTCTTCCGTCTTATTAGAAAGAATAGGAGATGGAAGAGGAAGAATGTGTCTGCTCCATTTATATCCTTTGCTTTTCATTAATAGATTTGTACCAATTTTTGTAACTCAAGCAAGCATTTTAGAGGTGTCTAAACTATTCATAGTAAGAAAAAAATGTTAAGTACTCTTAAAAGGGCGTTTTCTCAACCCATTATTAGCTTCACAAGTGAGTAGCTAGGTATTTTTACATGTTAAGTTTGAGCCAATAACTGAAGGACTCATCTCCTCAACTTTTGCAGGAGCTGATTTGCTTTATTAAGAGAATCTACCTCTTGACCTCTAGAGCAGCAATGAATTCTTTTACAAGGACATACTTGCAATGCACTGCAGATACTAACTCAGACTTTGGAAAGAGTTTAGTTGCAGCAGTAAAGAACGTGAGCACAGGCTACTTTACCCATTTGAACAGGCATCTCAGCCTTGTTAATTAGCATCTTCTCATTTAGGTTGAGATATCTGGTTTTTGTCAGTGTAGGTGGACCTAGCACTATGCAGGGACAAAAGATTAGGATCAAAATCTTACATGCTTTGACAGGTCATATTTGCCTGAAGGTGTGTGTCTGTACCAGCTTCTTGTAATGAAAAGTGCTAGCTGTGACTGCTCCAGGAAATTCTCTTGTAAAATTTGGCACCAAGTAACGCTGTACTTGTGCAGATCATTGTGGCGTGATAATCCGCAGCCCGGAGAGCATCTCTTATGTGTTAATTGCTTGGGATATAGGTTCATTAAATGTGTCTGGTGCACACTGCTTTACCTGGATTTTAGATGGCAGAAAAAACAAGTGAGGTTTGTCCTACTTCTGTAGATTTGGCTAACATCATTCTTAAAGAATATAAGGATAGCTGAGCAAAACATAATATTGGACTCATTGTTTCAAAATCAGAATGGTCAACAAAATAGTAAAATAAAACATAGTCCTAGCAGCAGAATTCCTTTTTAGTGACCTCTGCCTTTATCACCTATAATTATACTGTGGTGCATTAATCTGGAATCTGAAGTTAGTGAACTGTGATGTCTGTCATGGCTTTAGCTTCTCAAATACAGTCTTACATCCCCCTCTTTCAGAACTGGAAAAGCATTAAGGCCTGAAAAGATTGTTACCATTTGAAACATTTCCTGGGATAAAGAGTTTTACTTCCAAACTACTTTTTTGACAGGAACTGGCTGGCACTTCAGTATTACCAGTCCATTCAAAATAGTTTTCTTGGCTATGTAGTTTTTCACGCATTATGCATCATAAAAAGTGTCACTTAAGTCAATTCTGATCTTAGGTTTTCAGTACACAGCTGGTTCTCTGTAGAGACCACAGGTGTGGTGCTAGTCATGTCATTTGCTCACATATAATACAGTGCTTAAAATCTACCTCATCTTCTCTTGCTTTCTGCTGTTGTGATTGATGGGAACTGTTCTGCTTGATTCTTGCTTTTGACTCTTAAGCTCCTCTTAGGAAGACTGGTTGGAGTGCGTTGTAGTAGATGAGGAGGATGGTTTCCCCTTCTTAGGGAGCTACTGAACATACTCTGGAGCACTCTTTTTTTATAAAGAGTTGTAACAAGGCGCTGGGAGCATGTCTTCCTCTGAGGAGAATGAGAAACTGCAGTGAGAACTAGGGAACAGACAGCTGATCTTCAGGAGAGACTGGGAGAACTTTCTTCAGTGTTGGAGGAGTTGGATTATTTTTGTTCATTCTTTTATTCTTCCCCCCTTTTTTTGTTTGTGTAGGGAGAATCAAAGCATTTGCTTAAGGCATGACTGTGAAATTGCTGACTTACAAAAACTTACTTATGCCTTTCACAGTTAACAAGCAGATAAAATGCTCAAGCCCATCTGTACAGGTGTCAGTGAAGGAGTATTTGAAGTGGTGGGTTCAGAATTCGGGTGATGCTGGGTAACTGTATCAGCAGACAATTTTCTCAGTTGTGCTTTTGTGGGTGGTTTTTTTTTTGGTGTGGTGGTGGGTTTTTTTGTTTGTTTGCTGGGGGTGGGGTAGAGATAGGGAACTTTGGAGGACTGTCTCTCTTCAGATTCCTCTGGTCTGAAAAGCTTTTCCTTAGCAAATGGAGAACAGCTGCATAGGTTTACTGTTTGATTCCATTGATCAACAATGTAGCAGTTACAGCAGTTAATGTCACATCACAGCTGACTAACCATTTCCCTTTGTAATATCCCCATGCATACTGGCAACAGTACAAGTATTTTCATTACAGCTTAACATGGATTTTGTATGAGTTTTAAAAGGTGAGGAGAGAAATCGTCTTCATTACTAGTTAAATTAGAGAAGTCAAAATAAGATTTTATTTTGACAGTGAAAGAAAGATCAAGAACAAGTATTTGCTGGAGACATGAAATTAGGAGGACTCAGCAAGCAAAGCAAAGATTTACAGTAGTAGCATGCAGATATATTCTACTGTTAGTGACGATGCAGTTTATTAAAGGTTAATAATTGTGTTTGAATTACTAACATGGTCTTTAGCATCTATCTGTTTAGCCCATTTTTCATAAGTAGGAGGTTCTGTCTGTTCTGTCAGTCACTTTGTAAATTGTGGTATAGTTTGATTAGTGTCACTAAATCCTCCATTCAATACAACCTTTAATTTACAGCAAACTTATGTTGCTTTATCTACTGAGACACACCTTCCCCCCACGCTCCCCCCACCCAGCTGATAAACTGTTCAATGACAATAGCAGTTATTAATTTGGCTTGTTAAAGTTAACTGAGGGTGACAGAACGACTGCCTGTTATTGGTCATCATCACCTCAGGTACTACAGATAGTAGTTCTTATAAATAGTTTTGCAGTCTTTGAAATGTTTGGAGCAGGTGACATGGGAGGGAGTGCTACATGGAATGCTTGTAGCCTGAATGTTAAGAGTTAACTATTTTAAATTCAAAAATTTAATTTGGAGCAAATTGTAATCTACATGCTTTATTAGTGCTCTGGTGCTGATGCTTAACACATATGTGTTAAAAGGCATAAAAAAAATTCTGAAGAGATACCGAAGTCTGAAAAATAATCGGTGAAACTGAAGCATTTGTTGTCACATCAGCTGTTGTAAGCAAAAAGGAACAAGCCTAAAGCTTGCATGGAATAAATTGTAATCATGTCGTGTTACTGAAAAAGTGTGCTGCTGTTTAACTATTTGACTTCTGTGTTTTAGACTTAAATGCTTGAGAGAAATTCTAGAATTTATTGTTTTTCTTTAAGGTATGAATTCAAATGCAATATACAAATAAAATGTTGTTGCTGCACGTCTGTGTACTTAATTCTGTAGAGCATATTATAAAATATAATCCCAGAAAAAAAATTGTGCTTAGACTTTTGCCTAGGTTGTGAAGTTGCTGTGTGCAACCTTTCTTAAGATAACTATTTAGAGGCTGTAGCACAGGAATAGAAAACTTTGCCTCTTCTGATTCTGAAGTAAAAACTTGAAAAGTAGAATTTCATTTTGGATAGGTGTCGTTTTAGAGGATGATAGAATGTTAGGTAAGCCTTCAGGAAAAGTAATCAATAAAATAATGGAAAAGATGTTAACTAAGTAATTCTTCAAGGTAGATTTTACATATGTTACTTGAAAAAACATGTAATGCAAAGTTCTGTTGTCAGTGTTCATCACTGTTATGTTCCTATCTGGTTTAACGGGACAAAGCCCAATGCTCTATTTTCTAAAACTCTTTAAGCACTTTAAAAATACTCTTTCTGTTTTGACAGGCCAGTTGGAATGCCAAAAATGGAAAAAGTTTACCTACATAACCCTAGCTCAGAAGAAACAATTACATTAGTATCAATATCTGCTACAACATCACATTTTCATGCATCATTTTTTCAAAATAGGGTAAGTTGTTGTTCTTTCTCAAAATGAGGTTTTTCCCTCTCCCTCCCTTCCCCCAAATGAGAGCTTTATTTCCCTCCCTTCTTTAAATGAGCTACTTACTGCAATAATTACATACCTAAAAGTATTAAGATACTGCAGGTTTTGATCTCATGTCAGTTACAAAGCAAATTTGAACTGAACACAGAAAGATGTATAAACCCTACTAGAAGAGAAGGAATAGAATATTTCATTGAAGTTCTGACTATGTTGGAAGTGTATACTGTAACTGACAGTGTAACAGCAGAGCTCCTTTGTGGCTGAAGCAACTATTAAGTGTATGTTGCCTTAGAGCACATACAGGAACAAAGTGTTCTTAGAACTTTTCTGAGAATTAAGTCTAATGCAGTTGTGTTAGTGAGAAATAGCCACTCCGATGCACTTGTAATTACTGTAGTCATGTTACAGGAACTTGCAAGTTAGAAAGCATGGTGTCAGCAGCGTTAACTCTTAACCACATTACTGTCAGATGTAGTCCTCTAGTTTCAGTTTTGTCTGCAGGGCCTGTGGCTTAGCAAGGGGCCATGTAAACACTAAAAATCAGAAAACCTGTCTATGAGCAACCTTTCTCACTTATGGAAGTCTTGTAGTAATTGTCTATCTCTGATGCTCTGTAAACTGTCAGTCTAAAATGAGCTGAAGTTCAGAATTCAACATAAGAATTCAGTTAAATATGATCCCTCACTAGATAATAGTTTTAAAATATCACTTTTAAATTATTTTGTTACATATTTTTATTTGTCTAAAATGTCTACTTTTTTTTCTAAATCCGCAGTAGATTTTTCTGTCTTCCGTTTTCTATAAAGAACAGACAGAGATCGTCTGTAGCACAAAAACTATTGTTCATCTTCAGGGTGGAATGTCTTCAATAAACAGTTTGCTTATTCTTCTACTTGCTTGCTTTTATTTTTTCCAGAAAATTCTTCCAGGAGGGAATACATCCTTTGATGTAGTTTTCCTTGCAAGAGTAGTGGGAAATGTAGAGAACACTTTATTTATTAACACTTCTAATCATGGGGTATTTACTTATCAGGTAAGAGAATTAC
>KL289794.1:37822-56241 GCA_000699545.1 Podiceps cristatus
TCAACCAGAGTCTATTATGGCATGCTTAACCATCCAAGGATATTTGCACGGTGGGGGTTTGTTTAAATCAGCCTGGTTGAAGAAGTTTCCATCCCTGCTGCTGCTTGTACCGCAGAGGTGTACCATTGTAGATATCTGTAGGGCAGTACTGTAAGCCAGATCAATGAAATTATGTAGGGTTTAAAATCCTCCCAACAACTTTCTCGTGGGTGTTATTTTAGTGGCTCATTGCAGTGATCTAGGTCATTCTTTAGCTCTGTGCTTATCTGATCCAGTGACAAGACAATGTGTCTCATTAAGCTGGCAAAAAATTACCTCAGATGCAGAAAGATAAACCATACAGAAGGAAGAGTCTGAAAAGTGAGAGAAATCCTCTTGTTGAAAGAATATGACTTGCCATGGCAATGTTTTGAAAACAACAAAAATGCTTCCCATACAGATAGCCCATTCCATAGTGGTACGATTAAAGGATATTTCACATCTTTGTAACCTTTAGCTGGTATCTAGTATTTCAGAGTATCAGGAAAAAAAGATAGTATTTTGACTTCCTGTGTTCTAAATATGTCAGTGTAAGTAAGTAGTAGCTATGAGAAGTACCCTTTAACTGCAAACTAAACCAGTTTGTTTATTTCAGTGCTTTAGTCTGATACTGGTTTTAAATGTTTGCTTAGAAGTATAATATAAAATTAATTGAAAAAAGTACTTGGTAGATTACTAAAATTAGCGCACATATGTTAGGCCCTGCAACAATTACATACAGCTACTTAAGCTTGTTTTTCTTTTTCTGAACCAGGTGTTTGGCATTGGAGTACCGAACCCGTATCGATTGCGCCCATTTATTGGGGCACGAGTTCCTGTAAATAGCAGTTTTTCTCCTATAATAAATATACATAACCCTCACAGTGAACCTTTGCAGGTGAGCCTAGGAAAAAACCATTAAATGCTCATTTATGTTTGATATTAAACTGAAAGTTTGTTTATTTTTGTACTACTTAAAATTCTATTTGAAGTTTAAAGCTATTTGAGGCCAAGTCTTTCACATTATATGTTTTTCTGTTTAAATCAAATCAGTTGTTCTAGGAATTGCAGATTATGCTTACAGATCTCATTGATTTGCTAAATTAAGGTTTTACTGTGAAATTTCCATTTTTAAAATGGTCATAATTACTGCAAAATAAATAATTAAGCTTCACTGGTAACTAAGACAAACACTGAAGCAAACAAAGTAAACAGATCTTGTGCTTTTAATCCAGGCATGCCTCCTGGCTTCCTTCTGCTTGTTTTTGCACAGCATAAGGTGTCTTTATGGTGTACCCTAGTAAGTAATGTTGGCAAGCATTTTTCTGTTAAGGCAGGATTGATGTCTGTAGCTAACAAAACAAGTAAATGAACAGTCCACTGATAAATGTGATTTGATTCTCTTAGCAAGTGATCCACAAACTGTAAAATGCTACAGAAAGCACATAAAGTGTCGCACTAGTAAATGGCTGTATCATCATTAAAAGTGAATTTGTAAGATACTCCAATGGTCAAATAGTTGCTAACCCATGGCATTGCACATTATAATACCTTGTAACCAAACCAGGATCCCTTTAAAGTTGAGTGCTAACATTTTCCTGTTATCTACCTCAGGTGGTAGAAATGTATTCCAGTGGAGGTGATCTCCATTTAGAGCTTCCAACAGGTCAGCAAGGAGGTACAAGGAAGCTATGGGTGAGTAGTCATGCCTTGCAGCATTCACTGTACTTGTTTGGGGAGGTTTTATTTTGATATGTTTAGGTTTGTTTTGTGGTTGTCTTTGTTTGTTTTTGGTTTGTTTTTTTTACCAATGTTGTTTCTTGTCATGGAATTATTAAAAATACTCCATAAAAATTGAATTTATAAAAGGGTCTGTTAATTGCATGGTAATGGGAACTGAGGGAAAGATCTTATTAAAAGGAGGCAATGGTATTGAGCTGTGCTTTTCTGAAATGAGAGGAATGAGGTGAATACAGTAGAAAGAATTACATCTACCTGAGCATTCAGGACAATGTAGTCCTGATGGTGTGTGAGCTGGATCTAACCCACAGGAAAAATATATGGAAATATTTATTTATTTATGTATTTAAATTGAGAAAGTCCTTCCTGCAAATCACTATGAAAGCATACATGCATTGAAAATACAGCTGAATGAACCTAGCAAAGAAGAATCTATTGAGAACTACTAAATAAAACAGCAGTGTGTATGGCTGCAATAAATCCCTAGACTGTGAGTTGTGAGTGGCTGGAAACTGCTCTGTAAAATACTCCTACATGCATGCCCAGCAGTTCCTCTTTACTCTTCATGTCTGCTGCTGGAGATGGAGTAGTGGTTTGGATGGACTCATGGTCTGGCCCATTAAATCTGTTTTGTTGTGTTCTTCACTTAATTTAGTTTTGAAGTAACACATACAGATATCTTTAAGTGAAATTATCTTCAGGATGCTTCTGAAATTTAAGTATTGTCTCCATACTGTATATCATACTGTTAGTAATGTCCAACTAGATACAAACCCTGTTTTCATCTTTAATTAGCATTATTCCTTTTTCCTGTTTTTGAGGGCTGTTTTTAGTTCAGAAAAGACTTTCAAGTCATTGCGCTCCGAAGCTTGTATCCAAGTGTATCATTACAGTCACTGACAGTTACGTCTGTTGTAGTGAGTAAAGCCAGGATATTTCCAAGTTCGCTAAGAAGGGTCGATCACAAAACTTAATTCGTGCCTTTTCTGGAGAAGGACCATGAGAATGGCGGTGTCTTAGTTTTAGATGCAAAAGTTGTAAACAAGGAAGTGTGAATACAGATCACAAGCATTTTAAAAAATGCAGTGGAAAGGAGTGGAAGTGGACCTTCTGGCTACTTGCAGTTCTGCACTACTTTAATTTGTGTTTTATTACATGGTTTTGACATCTGTTTCTATAGCACTGAAACTGTAGGTATTGTGTCTGCTTTGGAGAAAAAAACAGTTGCAGTTTGCAAAACCAATGTTTGTTACTGCACTCAGTATTTTTTTAATGAATGGATTTTGTTTATTGAGACATTCTGTCAAGCATCTACTGTCTTTTTACCACAATTTTAATACTTAATGGGATGTGAAAGTCATCTTACGTATACCTATTTTTAATCAGTGTCATATTAGATGATTACAACCATCCTTAGTGAGTGTAATGGTAATTTTAATAACATGCAGCCTATCTCTTGCTACTATTGCATCTTTTTCTCTTAATACAGTTATACTTAATACAATTCTACCAATGCTTCTACTGTAATTTTTTGTTGTGGCAGCTTTTTTGTAATTACTGCACTCTCATGTATGTTTTGATTATTTATCAGGAAATACCTCCCTATGAAACAAAAGGAGTGATGAGAGCCAGCTTTTCATCGAGAGAAGCAGATAATCATACAGCCTTCATTAGAATAAAAACAAATGCCTCAGACAACACAGAATTTATCATTCTCCCCGTTGAAGTAGAAGTTACCACAGGTTTGTAGAAAAGTGTTTGTTTTTGAAGTTTTTTAGCTTAATTAACTTTTTAGTATTATAGGAAAAGGATAACTTTTTTTTTTCTACCCCCTTAAAGCACCAGGAATCTATTCATCAACAGAAATGCTAGATTTTGGTACACTACGAACACAAGGTAAGCTGCACTTCAGGTCTCAAATTAATTGTTAAGGAGTAGGGTGGGGAGGGAAAAGCCCAGTTATCTTTGTACTATTCAGGGTTGCTTGGGGAATGATGCTTTTTAAAAGGCAGAGTTTCAAAAGCAGAACAACGTGTTACAACAGAGCACAAATGTATTCATCTGCAAGTATGCTTGAGATATTAAAATATTGTTTAGTGAAATAAAAAAAAAGATGGCAGAAAGTAGTAAAACTGAAGGTGTCTTTTAAAACTATAAAGGGATTCATTACTAACAAAAAACAGTATATATCTTCTTTCAACCAAAAAAAGATATCTTCTGAAGTACTTTTCCTTACAACTTACTTAAAATGTAAAGATTTTAAAGTAATATTAGTTTCTGCTGAATACTAGTGCATCTGACAAAATCATTCATTGTAGTATTTTTAGCCTGTTCATTTCTTAATGTGTTAGAAATATAAGTGGTCAGCTGAAGCGTGTAATACCTAATAATACACAAAAACGCAATTTTTAAGTGTATTAGATTTTTGGGACTAGCTATTTTGACTGTCAGGACTGTCATGTTAGTCTAATATTTTAACACTGAACAACAGTGGATTTATATGAAACACCAGCTAGTGCAGATGACTTTGTATAAGGTTCTTATGTTAAAATAGCCTAATAGCCAGGTGTGTGTTTTGTTCTTTAACAGATCTGCCAAAAATTTTAAATCTGCATTTATTAAATTCAGGAACAAAAGATGTGCCAATTACAGTAAGTTTTATTTCCTTTCAATTTGAAACTTTCTACTTGGATTTACTTTCTGTCATAAAAATTGATCATTCACAGGTTCACCTTGTAGCGTGCAGAATTAGAAGCCAGGTGATGTGTGACTGAAAACTTAACTTCATAGTAAGACAAATAATCGGTATGCATGGTAAAATTATTTTTTTTCATGGCCACGTTTGAATGGCTGCTTCAGCATTTATAGGCTGTGCCTGCAATATCTGAACCTCTGGAAGCTTTTATACTTGAGAACAGTAACTCCCCTTCAGTGAATGAGAGATTAATGCAGTGTCTGTGGCCTCATCACACACTCCATGAGAGTGTATGCAGTGGTTGCCCAGCGTAATCTTTTAAGATGAGCAAAGAGTAGCTTTCAAGAGCGGACTGTAAAATGACCCTTATTTTCTTGAGGTTATCTGCTTTGTAGCTTGTAGTAAGAAAGAAGCCTGCAAACACTCTAGAGCCCTTTCCAGTGAGATCACTGCAGCTGCACGTCAAGTGCAGCCAGCTTCAGAATTCTAGCTTTTGGATGTTCTACTTTCTATTTTTATTACAGAATTTTGGCTCTAGTCTGGTAGTCTGCCTTCGTTCATTCATACCTTTTTCCTGTGTAACTTTTCTCATTGCCCACTATTTTTCTCACTTCTACCTTCTCCCCTTCCTGTCTTCCTTGTTTTCCAGATTTAGTTGTATAGCTAGCTATACCTCATCCCAGTGCCCTTCAAAAAGTGTTGAAGTGTTGAAAAGAAACCAGAGGAGCCAGAAGAATGACTGAAGGATTAGCAAAGGTTTCTTGCTGAGCTCCTGGAGAGCATTTCTATGTTTTTAAAGCTTATAGTTTTAAGTGTAGGGAAAAAGTAGAGGTCTAAAAAAAACCTTCAAATAAGATACTGGAAACTGAGGCTAGATGAATTTAAGCTAGAAACAGGCTGTGGTTTTAGTAACGATGATAACTTTCCACTGTGAGATTAAGTCCGTTGCAATGCCTGCTAAGTTGTTGTTCGCTAATGATTTTCAAGTCGAGAGAAACTCACAGTATAGTGCAAAAAGAATTTAATTCATCAGAGTCCTAATGGGTACCGCATTAATGAGGTCAGATGTACCTATAAGGTCTCTCATTGCTTTGTAAGCTATGAACCAGCTTTCATGGAGGGTTTTTATTTAAAAAAACCCCAAAAAACAAAAAAAACAACCTATATATAGTTTTTACAATCAGAGGGTTGGTAAATTAATTAGATTATATAAGACAGCAGACGTAGCTAGAAAAATAATGCTCATCATCTTAGATTTTCCAGGGGTTTGGCATAGGGACAGGTTTTTTGTGGGGTTTTTTGTGTTGTTTGTTTTCTTTTAAGGTGTGTAATATACTTCCTCAGTATGTAAATATGTAAATAACAATATATTCAAAACATCAGTATCACTTCTAATATCTAATAACATAAAACCTAATTTATAGTCCTCTATTAAAAAACCCCCTACCCGTATTTTTTAAGCTATGGTCTTTGGACCATAGACTATAAGTGACTGCGGTCTAATGGAAGGCTATAATTTGATAACAATTATCTGTCTGTGATGACAGAACTTTTCCAGATGAATTAGTCTTTTACAGCATATGAAAACAGTAAATTTGGTGGTCTTAAAGCTTTTAGGAGTCACTTTTGCAATTATAAAGTTACCACATAGGTCCAGGTATGATGTATTTTTCAGCATGTCACATATGGCACATTAAGTCAGTCATTCTTCTTGTTAAAGCACAACTTTGTTGTAAAGTTTGTAACCTTTCTAGTATTTGAAGCACTGTGTGAGTTTCTGCTGCTGTGCCACTCAAGGAATTTCAAAGTGGTAAGCAAGTGTGAGGAATTTTTGGAAGGAACCTGGTGAATGGCTTGCTTTTAGGAAAGATTGAGAAATGGATTTCTGACCCTTTAGAGCTAGTCTTTAAAAGTAGTGAGACAGAGCTCTGTGACAAATTTCATTTTAATGTCAGAAGAAAAGGCCAAGGCTATATTTAGCATATATTTAAGCTGGGTGCTGGAGGAACTAAATATCTTCAGGTCATCTGTGTATGAGAGGCTGCTAATGCTGTTGCCAGAGTTGTAGTTGTTCTGCTTTTAAGTACTTAGTCATGCTGTGGTCCAGCAAATTGATTGAGGAAAATAAGAGTGTGTCACTTGACTTTCTTTTTTGAGCTCTAAAACTCTTCATAAAAATCCTTAATTAAATTTTGTAGTGTTTTCTCCATTATTAGGGAGAATCATGTTTATTTCATGACTGGAGGAACTGTTGTTGTGCTGCAATAATTAAGCCATGCCGTCAAAAAAATAGTAAATGTGGATTGTTGAATGGTTTCTTTAACTCTTTTTTAGAATGAAAATTTTGTGTTTCCTTAAGGCAGTTTAAGCCCATTGGATTGCTAAAAGCGAAGGCACACTTTAAAATTCGAGTTTCTGATTGTGTTTGATGCATAAAGAACCAGGAACTTTGGGACAGATGTATATTGAAGCTGAGTTCTATCAGTTTGAAAATAAGTGTTTGTGTAAGAAACTCTTTACTTGCTTCCGTCACAATTCACATATTTCAGAGGAGATATTTTTTTTCTCTTACCAGCCTGTGAGAAGTATACTTCTGAGTCATGTTTTCAGGCTGCACATTTGAGTGCATGCATCTCAAAGTTATCAAGGGAAAATTACCGTAAAGGATTAAAATCTATTAGCAGTTTATTCCATGGCTGTTATGGATGGTGCTTTATGGTGAATGTCCACTTTAGTTAGTTGTGTCCCTGTTTAACCTGACGGCCAAGTTGTTACTGGCAAAATTACTGTGTCTTTAAAAGCAAATAAAACAGTACAGAGGTGGTTCTGACACTCACTGAACCAGTTTTAGTCTGCTGCCCATAGCCACAGGGCTTTTTCCTCTTGTGACAGGGTAGCTGTGACTTTACTATGTGTAAGGAAAAGTCTACAGCCTCCTCAGTCTTTAGAGCAATATGCTAGGTGGACAAGACAAAGCTATGCTTGGAACCTTGCTGACAGGTAAACAGGATGGATGAGTATGTGCCATACTCTTCTCTTTCGTTTATTAGAATAGGTATGGTCTGAGAATCCTTAAACCTTCAAAGTATTTCCCAATAGCTGCTGCAGTAGCACAAAACTTTCTCCCCTCTCTGTTGTCTAGAATATTTAAGGTCCTAATTTTCTGCCCTTGTGCTAAATATTGAATGTATCTTTATACAGCAGAGTCAGAAATTTTGACTGGGGCACTTCATGGGAGAGCCACGTGGTAATGAAGCATGTCTGCTTTAAATTGTTCCCCACAGAAGTTGCTGTCAGGACATTTTCTGAGAAAATTGGTGGTATTGGATTCTTGATGGAACTTGTTTTGCATGCTTTCTCATGACCTGTCCATATTTGATGATTCTTAAGACACATCTCAGGACAAGTTTTCTATGGGCTTTATTTGAAATAGATTAACATTTGAGGAAGGTGAAATTGAAAGAATTCTTAAGGATGCTTGTTTTCCCATTAGTTGTGTTAATTCTGTGTTTCCTTTTATAGCATGTAGTCAAGCAACAAATGAGAAATGTACATGATGTGGTTAAGAAATTTTCAACAAAACAGTGTAAATTCCTTCCTTAACTAAATTCTTTAGTTGCAGACATTTTGAGTAAATACATCTAGTTTTGTTACATTTATGGTTTAAGAGATGCACCTCTGAAACCTGCCATTTTTCTGAGAGCAGGCTGTCCTTTTGAGTATTTCCAATTTGATTTACTAAATGAAATCAGCATAATTTCAAACTTCAATAAACCATCCTTTTGCCTGAAAAAAGCTACTAGAAATGGTTGTCTTCTGCCATGCAAAAGCTATGAACTTGATTACAGCTTTGGTTTCGTCTACTTTAAGAGGGTTTTTTAAAAGACACCTGAAGATCTGAGATTTGTAGTATGAATTTCAATAGAAGAAAATTGTGACAACTATGAATTGACTCCTGAAGAGAAATAGCAAATACCTGCACCACTTGTATGCAGATGGTTGACAAAGGTCAGTACTAGAAATACAAAATATAAAATTCAACAGAGATTATTCATTAGCTGCAGGAGCAGTGCTGCTTATTTCCACTAAGGATCACATGGCCTGCAGAACTTAGTTACATATACACGATTTTATGGCTTTAATTTACAATCAAGGACAAGCTTGGAAGAACTGTAGTTGGCTTGTACAGCTAGCTGTCGCCTGGCTCCTCTCTGACCAAGAAAGGCTCAGCTGCTTATGAAGCAGGTGCTAAACCTCTGCAGCCCAGCATAAGGTAAACCATCACTCATTTCAGTTTCCTTAATACAGTATCCTGTAATTTGCAGTAGGTTAACAGCTTCTACATGAGCAGCTGAGCTGTTCTACAGCAGGAGAGGACAGCTAGGAAGGAGGAATCATGGCAGCCTTCCTAATTTTAAGTGAAATGAGGATAAGAGCATTTAAACACTCCGTGCCCAGTTTCTCTCTATGGAATCTAGATAAAGAATTTGCTAGCAATCTTTATAGGGTCTTCAGGTATTGACATGGAATCTATAGTCCTGCTGCGTAGCAATGAATTCCTGTACAAATCTGGCTAATAACTGACACAGTTCCTAGTCCAGTAATGCCCAATTCACCTTTTTCATTTAGTTTAAAGCAGTAATCCTCAGATAAAAAGGTGATCTTCTAAAATGTTGGTACAGAATGAGTGTCATCTCAGATTTACAAAACCGTTCTCTATACAGTTAATCTTTTTTTTTTTTTTTTTTTTTCCTTCCTTGTGGCAGCTCTGCAGACTTAGCATGGGATCAGAGACAAGGTAGATGTCTGTATCACCAGTAATTACATGAGTCGGTTAACAGCTTTGTTAATGAGTGCACCAGAAACAAATGGTCCAGTTATTGTAACCCTGCAGCATTTAGAATAATAATATTAAAAAAAAATCTTAAATAAAGCTGTTTTCTATTTTATTAACATGTTTCTGTCCATACTGTCATTTCATCCAACATTCCAAAGGAGAACGCTCTATTGCTCACTTTCCTGCGTACTGACTGAGTAATTTGGTGGACCTGAAAAAAACTCTAAAGTCTCTTACAATACTGCTTTGTTATAGGAAAGACAGACCTGTAGGAGCCCAGCCAAAACTAGTTGCTCTTGTATCACTTTGAAGGATACATGAAGGCTGCATAGTATGATAAATTTACAAGTGCTTCATATTTTGATTGTTTGCAGAGTGTTAGACCTACACCACAGAACGAAGCTATAACAGTACATTTCAAGCCAGTTACGTTAAAAGCCTCTGAAAGTAAATATACCAAAGTTGCAAGTATCAGCTTTGATGGTAAGTACTGCTCCTCTCTTCTTAGAACTTGTCAAGTGCTTCTTAAAACTTACTGAAATTTCATGAATTATTTTCCTCTCTCTTAACCAAATGCTATTTGTAATTTTGAGAAGGAAATGGAATTGTCCTACCTGGAAAAGGATTACAGTTCTTCTAATTCAAGTTTTTTTCTGAAGGGATCATCTCTGATCGTAATCAGCAAGTAACTTAGACTAGTTGGTGAGAAGAGGCTAATTCTTAAGCAGTCTACTATGTGTATATAAAAATTGAACATCGTATTTCTGTTAAACGCAAGCCGTATTCTTATGTTAAGACACTGGTTATTTAAAATGTATTGTTAGTCTAAATTGGCATTTGTTTTTGAGAAATCCTAAGAAACCAGGATGTGTTCCTCACAGTAACACATGTTAAAGGAGGGTATATCCCTTGGATTGCTGTTTGATCCTTCCAAAGTTTAAAAAAGAATCCAAAATCTTATTTCTAAAAAGAAATACATTTTATGTTGGAATGACCATGGAAATAGGGCTCTGTCATGCTCTTGAGAACCTTACTGTGAAAGTTGGATTGTTTTATTTTGCTATCTTGAATTCATATTAAAGAAAAAGGCAGGTGAAGGTGGAAAATCCTTTTACTAGTACCTTTCCTACAAAGATGTTATGTAGGCTGATACTGACTTTCATTTTATGAAAGAAGTGCTGGGTCATTTCCCTCTGACATAGTGTGCCTGTAAATATTATGCTGACATTTTGTAGAAAGGCATCTCCATTTTTATAGAGATTTTAATCAACTGTCAGAAAGCTATTGACCTTCTCAGATGTTACTGCTTAAAGATACTAGTTGGTGATGTAATTCTCTTACAGCAATGTTTTTCAATATTTTTCATTTCAGGTAGACATAATTTTAGAAGTTGTATGGACAGAGAGGAGGAGATTGATTTTTATTGTTATTTATTGATTAGCACTTTAGATTTTTAATAGTTTACGGTTTGTAAGATGAGTGAAGTATATTTAAGCCTACAGATACAGTCTGAAATAGCTGAACTCTGTTGACCTGAGGTGGTAATGTGTTCAGATTTTGGAGCTGGAGGGAATTGCTATATGAGGACCTAGTGACTAACATATGGTAGGTCTTGGAAGGAATGGTAGTTGGGGAAAAATACCCAGTCAAGCTGCTTAATGCATTTATGGGATTGACTTGGTGAATTCTTTTCAGTGAAGCAGCCAGCCCCAAATACTTGCTATTTCAGCTGTCCTAATACATGCAGGAGCTTCTGGGGCTGGTGCTTTCTCCTAACTAGTATTTGAATCACTTGATTTTTCTGGCGGGATTGCTACCAAGATAACATTACTTGTTCTGTGATCTTGGAGCAGACTTACAAGCTTCGTTAATGGGGCTTTTGTAGTTTGGCTTCTTAGATGCATTCTGATTCTATTTCTGTAAGATTTAGCATGTCTTTGATTTCTTCACTGTTAAAATGCTGCTGTGTTCTTGGTCCAAAGTCCTGCTCAACTGGTAGTACCAAGTGAGGAGCCCAGCCATCTGAAGTTTCCCTCCTGTAGTGGAGGGATAAGTGTATTTCATGCTCTCAAGTGGGGAATTCAGTTCACCTGGGATCTGATCAGATGATTCCAGGAACAAGCAGACTCCCCTATTGCAGATAAGCTTACTAACTCAGTCAGGTCAACTAACTGGTGTTAAGCAGGTGGAACTCACAACTTGGATCTCTTACTTCCCAGGCTTATTCCATGTCAGTTGCTTATTGAAATTTCCTTAAGATCCATTTTTCTCTTCCATGATAGCTCATCTCTGGGCTGGCTCTGTGCTTATATTCTTCCGCTTATGCTAGCGTATCCTAATGGATCATTTTTTTTTGTCTGCTTTAACAAACTTCTTATATTCTCGTGTGGACAGCATCAAAAGCAAAAAAAGCGTCACAGTCTTCTGGGAAAATAACTGTTAAAGCAAAAGAGAAGAGCTATTCCAAACTTGAAATACCGTATCAAGCGGAAGTGTTGGATGGGTAAGCTTACAGTAACTGAATGTAGTTCAAAAAATAAATGTTGATGTAGCAGGGAATTTAGCATTTTTAGGCGAAGAAGGGATGTAAAGAGGAGATACCTAAGTTTTCTCAATCTGGAGCTCATTTAGAACTACAGTCACTTATTTGAATTTTTCTGGTTTTACACTAGTAGATGGGCTAGTTTTAGTAATACATAAGCTGGTTTCAAGGCCTGGCTTCAAAATCACCTTTGAGTTGTTTCTCAGAGCAGTTGAAAGTTGAAGAGGAGACATTTTAAAAATGGAGTATTGGAAATTTTCCAGTTTTGCATTTTCTGTTCTATCACTATATAAAGCAAGATTAGAGAAAATATTTTTGGTTTTAAGCAAAATTTTGGAAGATCTGTCAGTACTACTTTATTTTTTTGTTACTTATTTACAAAGTATGGCTAAGTTGACTGTAAAATTATTGTTCAAATGGGATTCTACTTTATCAACAAAACTGACAATAGTATTTTGAAGGCAACCAAACTAAACCTTACCTATCAGAATTTTTGGGCTGCAGATGCCTAATGTGGTTAATAAGGAACATGCACGATTTGCAAACTATCTTAATATTCCAACACTTATTTTTAGTCGTTCTAATATGCCGATTCATCTGTTTTTCTTATCTTGCTTAAATCACTGAATTATCAATGACCCTATAGCCCTAATAATAGAGTTTCAGCATGCAGTGGGGTATGTACCTTTTTTACTATTGGACTGAATGAATTATAGCCTTTTGTGTAAGCCAAACACTTTGAGGAAAATCTGCATTTTTCTCATACTGTTTTCTTTTAATAGATATTTAGGATTCGATCAAAAAAAACATCCGTGACAGTGCTGCTGATTCTGTGGAAAGACCAATCCATCTAACAAACACATTCAGTTTTGCAGTCCTTATACATGATGTTGTGTTACCAGAAGAAGCAAAACCAATGTTTAAAGTAAGCCCCATTTCAGTGAATGTTTTTACCTAATACTAAATATTTAAATATGCTGCACTTCGTTAAATTGTAACATTGATCTTCATTGTTCACTGATCTAGGTCCAGAACTTCAGTAAACCAGTCTTAATTCCACCCAATGAATCCAGATATATTTTTACACTTCATTTTATGCCTTCCACATCATCTGTTCATGTAGATAACAATATTTTACTTATCACCAATGCTTCTAAATTTCATCTACCTGTCCGAGCATACACAGGATTTTTAGATGTAAGTATTTTCCTTTTTTTAGCTACTTTAGACTAATTAGAGGCAGACTTCATAGGACTGTTTTTAATTCTTTATTCTACTTCTATAGGAGGATGGCTTTTTAAATTTCAAAATTATTTTACCAATTCTTTCTTTAAACAGCTTTGGTTACTGCTGAAAAAATCTGGTTTGTTCCCTTTAGTTTTACATAGAAAACTTACTGCAGTACTGTGACAGTCTCAAAATTCTGTATTATACTTATTAATGCATTTGTTAATGAGATTAGACTTCGAATGCATTTTATATTTAACATATGCTTAAATACATTTATTAAACTTTCTAGTACTTTGTACTGCCTCCAAAAACTGAAGAACGATTTATAGATTTTGGCATATTGAGTGCAACAGAAGCTACCAACATTTTATTTGCAGTCATCAACAGCAATCCGATAGAGGTAAGGACTGATTTATTTTTAGTTTGCCTTTTAAAAAATTCACATCAGTGTTGTTACTGAAAACAGTACCTTTTGTTCTTTTTAAGCTGGCTATAAAAAGTTGGCATATTATAGGGGATGGTTTGGCCATAGAACTTCTAACAAGTGAAAAGGGAAACAGAACAACGATAATTGCAAACCACCATGAACTACAAAATGCTAGTGCATCCGATCAGTCTTCAGTAAGTAATCCTTTGAATCCATTGCTTAAAGCTGGGGGGAGAGGGGGGCCGGAGGGGAAGAGACAAATCTGTGTAACTTCTTGCAGTTTTGTTTCAGTAGGGGGAGGGAGGATAAGGATTCTTAATTTTTATCTGAATTTGAGTATGATAAAGCCTGTAGGATTTTTAAACTTATTTTAAGAAACAGTATTATGTTCAGATTGGTTAGATTTTGAAAGGAGGAACTTCAGAAACAGTAACCTCAGTGCCCTCAGACAATGCTCATCATTTATATGAGAAGAGTGGAATCTGTCACCTCAAGGAACAGATAATTTCTGTGTTAGTAACTTACGTGTTTGAATTTTTCTTTACCACTGACAGTTGTTTCAAATGGATTTTGATTCAGATTAAAGAAATAAGAGGGTGTTGGATTTGTTTTTTAGTGAAATTTCTTCCCATTTAGAGGAATAAAATGGATGATTCTTTCTACCGTTTACAGGTGATACTAGCATCAGGTTACTATGCTGTGTTTAGAGTAAAACTAATAGCAAAAGAACTTGAAGGAATTCATGATGGAGCTGTACAAATCACGACAGATTATGAGGTATATCTATTGTATATTCATGGGTGTTACTGAAATGATATGTTCCATTTTTAAGCATGAAGGTTTAAGGGTTGTATTAGTGGACAGACTATGATATCAGGGAGAAGTTGAGGTTGGAAGAGACCTCTGGAGATCCAGTTATCTCTGCACGTTAGCCCTTCATCGAATGTCAGTAATGCTAGTTATGCTGTGTCTTCTCTGAAGGAATGAGGAGTGACTTTCATTATGATTTTCATCTGGCTTTCAGAAATATCCATTTAAATCTGACCTAATGCTTTGAGGTGTGGGTTCTTCAATGAAATGACGCATCCTCAAAACATCAGTGGATGGATCGTTTGGCATAACATTTGCTGACGATGTGCTTTTTGGTACATTATAAGTTACTGAAATTGAGCTATAATTTCAGAGGGCTTTTTGTCAAAACCAATGTGAATCTGTTTTGGAGAAATTGCAGTTTGCTGACAGTTGATGAAACAGACACTGAGATAAGAGAGAACCACCAGTTAATTCTCGACTTTGTATACCTTTGCTGTTAATAAATTATTTTGCAGAAGAGAGATTTTAATACATAATGGAATCTGTATTTAATATCTCTGGGTGATACATGTAGGAAAAAAAAGTAACACACTGCACTATGAAGTCAAGAAATTATGTAGCTTATTGTAGGGTTCTGATGAAGCTACGGAAAATGAGAAATTCCTGATTTTTGCCAGTTCTGAGATTTTAAGCTTTTTTAATGTCCATACACGTATGTGACCCTTCATTTATACAGTCTGAAGCATTTTATTTTCTTACTTGTTCTTCAAGTTATTCTACTTGTATTCATAGCTTTGATAATACATGGAAAGAATCTCATTGCCATCCCTTCCACACTCCTTTTTCTAAGTCTACGTCTGTTGCGAGGTCTTACCGTGACTTACGATGTTTTTTGGGAAGTTCAGTTTATCCTCTTCCCTTATACTCAGTTACTTAAAACATGTTATCCTGTTTTGGTTTTTTTTTTGTTTGTTGTTTTTTTTTTTGTTTGTTTGTTTTTTTGTGTTTTTTGTTTGTTTGTTTGTTTTGGTTTTTTTTTTTTTTGAACAAAGCCCCACTTGTGAGACCTATATGGTGCCCCATTGGAGAGCTTGTATTTTAACTGTGCTTTTGTGTTCCATGTAGGATGGTGCTAAGTATGACTGAGCAAAGGTGTACTGCCTGACAATATGGAGTTGACTGTTCTGAATATGATGATGTGTTGAAATCTTAAGTCACATTTCCATGTTTTAAATGTGTATATAAACCTAGACTACATTAATTGTAGAATTTCAGGCAGGGTTTTGTTATTCTATGCAACTTAAAAGTGGAAGAGACATATAAAGGCTGATATTTAAGGTTTTTTTCCTAAACTTTCCTTCTTGCTGTTTCGTTTGGGTTTGTTGGGGTTTTTTGTTGTGTGTGTTTTGGTTTTTGTTTTTGTTTTTGTTTTTTTTTTTAGATTTTAACTATACCAGTGAAGGCAGTGATTGCTGTAGGCTCGTTGACCTGCTCCCCAAAACATGTTTTTCTTCCACCTGCTTTTCCGGTAAGAGAGTTGGGTCATAGCATTACATGTTTTCCTGCTGTGTTTTTGTCTATACTTTTCAAGAGGAACAGCTGTGATGAATTGTTGCACGTCAAATTGCTGGAGAGATTGTGCTACCAAACTATTATGATTCAGTTTGTCACTTGTTTGACTTTTTTTTCCCCCCCTCCCCCATGTCCCAAGCATGAGTTATCCCTACATCTCCTCTACTGCCCGTTTGAATAGGATCTTAGAATAGTGATATGATGCCAAACCTGATTCTTTGCCACTTCATTCTAATGTAGCTGTGATCACTTGGTTGTTACCAATTCATGTGCGTTAGCACCAAGAGTAAGAGAGAGGTGAAATTGTACAAATGCATTTTTCAAATCCTTGAAGTGTAATACCAAAGACAACAAAGTCAGCTAGTAAACTGATGTTTACAGTGTAAGAAGTCCTTGATCTCTGTGGAAGCATTATTGTATTGTTTCCACACTGACAGTAGATCTTCTTGAGGGTACATGGTGGAGTACCTGAACAGGAAAGCAAGAAAGCTGTGTGGGTCTACAGCTCTTTGCAAAAGTACATAATGGCTGTTTTCATCCCTGCTCCTGCAGTAAGTGTTTATTCAGCGAGTGCTGAAAGCAGCTGCTTTGCTCAGGGCTGCAGACCCAAGCAGCAAGCTATTAACCAGATAATACTTTCTTCTCGTTCGGCATTCAGCGTAGCCGTAGAAGCATGGGCAGTCAAGGCATATTGGCTTTGCAATTATTGTTTCATTGAAGCCTGAACTTTATGTGATTTTCTGTTGAGTGATGAATATAATATGATAGAAAAGCCATAGGGAGAGAGATTGAAAACTGAGGAGGGTGAGGAGAGGAGTAGCCAAAGGGGAGAGAGATGGCAATTTTCTGAAAGGATAAAACTAACTCTGTGCATGTTGGCGGAAATAGCTTGTTTCCTTGTCTGTCCTGCTTAGTCTTAATCTGTTGTAGAGCACTACCTATTCTTACCACCTTTTCTTATGGCCCCGTAGTATCTCCTGCATATCGTAACAATTTGCATACTCTTCAATAGCAATTTTTCACTGGCACTTTATCAATGCTTTACCTCATGTCTAGCAGATAAATGATTTTTTTTTTAATATAATGCAGTTGGTCTCATTGGAGAAAGATAGGTCAGTCAGTGGAACTTCAGTAAATTGTTGCCGCATTTGCTCCCTTATACGTTCCATCTCCTTTCTGATCTCCTACGTCACAAATTGTTCTGAAGTCTTTTGCTACTCTTGAGGTCAAACAGTCATGCCTACAGTGACACAGATCACTTTTATCTTTAGGATCTATGTTTCTTATTTGACTATGTGGCCTCACCATTATATGGATATTTATTACACTGACTAATGTATATGTAACTCCATCTGTGAACTGCTCCATAAGCTTTTGATAAACTGAAATAACTTAAAGGTCTGTTTCTCTTTCTTTCACCAAAGATAAAGCAATTTGTAGATTCTGTATCCTAATTTAGATATGCTAATTCCTGGCAAGATCATTGTCCTTGAATGCCACATTAAAATATTTTGTTTCATTTTGGACCATAAAGAAGTAATTTATTTTTTAATCTCCCTTTATTTTGTTCTAACTGGAATGGCTAAAGAGTTTCTTGATGTATCCTAGTATACACCCAAGGTCTTGATCAGCTTGATTTTTCTTTGCTTTTGTTTTGGCAGGTACTACTTCTTGTAGCACCTGTGTTTCTCAGCCTCTAAGGCATAGCTTCCTTGCTGTCGTCATTCTTTCTCATCCCAAGACTGCTCTGACTTTCACTGGCTTCATGCTCTTTCTAGTAATGTTTTCACGTAATTATTTATTCAGGGGACATTTGGGCTCCTGCATTTTGTTTGGGAGTATAGATTCAGATACAATTATCACCTTTGACAAGATGCTAGACTGTTTTCTGTGTTCAAGCCACAAGCTTTTCAGAGCAGCCAGCTTCACTTACTACTTCTGTTAGTTGATCGCTTAACTCTCTTGATATTTGAGAACATTGGCAGCAGACTTACTTTTCCTTTTGCTTGGATTCATTTCAAACTAAACTTGTGATCACTGAATTCATGATACTCTTGCATCTAGTTGTTCTGTAATGCTTCCATTACTTATGAAAATAAGCCTAAAATAGCATTAGTTCTTCTTGTTTCAGTGTTTGGTAGAGAAATTTGACAGCTATAACATCTGGGAATAACTAAGCACTACAATTTTAGTAACACTTCCTTTTTGGTTCATACCTAGGATGTAGCTCACCTGCAGCTGCCCAGTTCCCAGTGCTGTCTGTCTGTTTATAATTTTAGTGTATTTGTACCTAAGTCTAATTTCTGGTATTCTGTAGCTTTGTCAGCAATACACTAGCAGTGTATACCGGCCCTGTAAAGATCAGTGTTTTGACGTAAACAGATCTTAGCTGTGTTGACTTCAGCATTGTAATGGCATTTTGTTGTGGTTTAACCCCAAATGGTAACCAGACCATGCAGCCGCTCACTCAACCCTCCCCTCCTCAGTGGGGTGAGGAGCAGAAATGAAGAGAGCGAGCTCATGGGTTGAGATAAAAGCACTTTAC